>JAHSPW020000010.1:14048198-14155698 GCA_019985065.2 Arctostaphylos glauca | reverse complement strand
AATTACAACACTCACAACACTGCAACCAAAGAACGGGTTTTGTTTTAGTAAGTGCCTGAAACAGTGATGCTGGGGACTTTGTAAAGGCCTTCCCATGTTTTTCTCCATTAATACTACGCAGACAAGCAATAAAAACTTAAGTTGTACGATGTTTACTTTTCTCATTTGTTCTTGTTCATTATCGTTTTTCCACTTCTGTTATCTTCTATGATACCACAATGTCATTTCAACAGTTACAGAAATCTGTCAATAGAAAACCAAGGACCAAAAAACAAACCATTGAGCTCAACTAACCTTGAGGTTTGCGCAAAGTTCCTCCACGTAATTCTCTGATATCTGTAGAGAAAATAGATTAGAAGGAAAGCTCATTTCCACGCAGAGATACAACAACATAAACAAACACTATGCAATAAATATGCAAATAACTTTATCAAGTAGGTTAGGGCTGAACAAATAAAGTACAAACACCCAAAGAGAAGAAGTTCAAAAACAAGATACCAGTTTTTTCAAGGTAGGTAAACAGAGGAGTTTTGAACATAATCTAACCATAAAAGATGTAACCTCAACTAAATGTACCAAGGGAAATCAGAAAAGCAAAAATCCCCTTCAGACATGTCAAAGCTAATATAACATCGGAAGCTTACTTTGGTCTCATGAGCAGAAGGATTTTGATGATCCAATTTTTCCTTGAACTTCCTAAAAGTGTCTACAAGAATAGTGGACTTTTAATTAGTAAATGGTATCCTCTGCTTCACCAACCACTGATCACAATGCCGTAACCAAGAACTGAATTCTGGTGCTACTGGTTGAAAAAGGAGTAATATGAAAACTATCTAGAGTTATTCACCATATACGAAATACTAACAGTGATATACAAAGTAACAAAACTACAAATTCGCATACATGCTGCATTCTCCTCTAGAAATAAAGCAGGACTAAATCTGAAATGCACAAGGCATGTCCAACCAAAAGCCAATCACTGATTACTCCAAAATAACCATCCATTTACATTTCTTGTCAGTTAAAGGTGGCTCGTTTATCGCCAGCTCTAACTCCAGTATTTAATTGCAGAAAACATTATCAAGTGTTGTCTATGAAGCACACATGCTTCTAGAAGAGAGTCATATCCATATTGTACTAGTATCCGATACCAATGCTGCTCGGATAATCAGAGTCTCGGATATACGTACTTTATACATCTCATATGCATCCAATACTTGCCATTAATTTTCTTTAAATTTAAGAGGTATCATATGCTTCTTGGATACACTTCAGTAACCCACCCGAACTTTTTAAAAATTGATATCGTAATATTTTGTTAATAGAATAGAAGTATCAAGATCTACATTGACAAAAGAATAGTATCTCGACAAATAAAAGATCAGGCTTCCAATATTTTGACTACCCTATATAAAAGAACAAAATATAAATAGAAGTATTAGACTATTATCTTACTTTTTCACAATTTACCGAATTCACAAACACTTCTAGTGTTACATGTGTGTATCCAAATTCCATAGATTGGCTAACGTCTATTAAAATTATTCCTAATTCCTAAGTCGGCTCATCACCAATCATGGAATTTTTTGTGTAATATGATTCAAATTATAAGACAATTTACAAAAGTATCTTGGCCGTAGTCGTATCCTCTTTTTTATATTTGGCTTTTGTGTACCCCTATCGTGCCATGTCATGCTTCCGAGTATCATAAAGCTCAACCTAAAGTTGAAATCTCATAAGAGGAACAAAGTCTATATATCTATACTACTGATAAAAGGAGTGAAGCGTTTGTCTCCTTTTTACTTCCAAAAATACCCTTTTTGTGAAAAAGCAAAAAATCAAAATATGAAAGCTGATCCAAACGGCACATCACTCAAACAACGTATTCTTTCATTTCAACTCAACAACAATTATCCTCGTCAAAAATCAGATATGAACTTGTGTCAGTACCATACCCCGCCCCAATTACCCTGGAAATCAGCAAGTCAATAGAACAGCCAGTGACCAACAACCTGCAAAACTACTGCCACCACAACTTTACAGGCTTCGCAATGTGCCAGATAGAGAAATTGAAACAACAGTGGACGGAGAATATACAGCATACCCATGCGGTGGTTTCGAATTTCTTCTTCTCTTTTCCCATAGAATTTTTTCTTACTTGGTTTTCTATATGAAATACCAATCTGACAAAAAAAATCCCTTCGGCTATGAGTTTCATTTCAAGTCCATTTACATTTACCCTTGACGTGCACTTATGTTTTGTATACATGATAAGATGTATACTGTTGTGGACAGGTCCGTGTGTTAAACTTTATCCAGTGAAGGAATGGGATGAACCCAGTTGAAGGCGGGTGTGGAAGTTACAAGTGGGTTTCAAGAGTTTCACAAAATCATCGTTCTAGAGAGAGAGAGGAGAAATAAATTGCACCTTATGAATTTCTATTCCCTCTCCATGTGTATATCTTCAACATATTTCTAATTTTCTCCAAATAGAGGAACAATTGGTTAGGGTTTTCTTGATTACTAGGCTCTTCAACTTTATTTGTGTTAGTGCACATGTACAAATATGTGTTCCTATCAATTCATATCAATAAGTCTGTGCAAGATTGCATTGTAGATTTACTGCAAGGGGTTAATGGGGTGAATACTGTGTATAAACATGCAACATACTCATTTATCATAAACAAATAGAACAGATAAAAGTAGGAAAAAAGGGGGCAAGGCATTTTTCGCTTGTGATAAGAAGGCTTCACTTATTAGCGAATAGAGAAACCTCGACGACTGAAGATAAGTTCTTAAAAACTCTGTTTTCAACTTGAGGTCGGGACATCCTTAAGAACGAATCGCAGATTAACTTCCTATACAGGGCAGACACTAAAAACTAATAGACCTTTCAAAACAATTCAACTCAATCTTCACCTTCCACAAGACTGAGTTGACAGAATTGTGCAAGATTTATCACTAAAAGCCTCAAGTTCTCCTACGAGATCAAACACGATGACTTTCAAAAGGATAGATCAAAGACAATCCTAATAAATGGAGAGATGGTTCTTCGATCCAGAGACCTCAACAGTTAGTGTGAAATTGATATGCATCTACACCCTTCTTTCCAAACTCTTTTGCTAAGAGACCATTTCAAATAATCTCCACAAACATCTTGCTGAGAAATCAGACATCTTTATAACATCGCCACCATAGTCATGAAGCCCATACAAACAATAAAAATAAGAACCTTTAGCTCAGACTGGGTAACCAGATGTCCACACAATCTCTAAAACCAAGCTAATGGTAACAAGATAACCTAAAGATGATCCACACTTTTAGAGGAACTATTTAGCATAAGATAAATAAATGCACATATCCACACCTTCATTCTTAAATCAGCACGTACTAGTACATTTTTTAATCAAATTGTTGAAGAAGACGTAACAGCATGGCTGGTGGAACTCCTTGCAATCCACATAACCTAAAATTGCCAGTCATTGAGCATGGCAAAGAAATAAGAAATTCCATCAAATCATTCCTGCATACCTGTGAAAACGTAGACAATCTCTTCACTAAGATTGGGCCTTTATCCATTTTCATCGCTATAGAGATCCAACTTTCTTCCCTCTTACCAGAGAAAGGTCATCTGGTATTCAATTAGGTACATTTGGTAAATCTTGTTCCTGTACCAACAAATATTGGCTTCTGCCTGTGTCCATCTCAAAAAAACTGACAATTACTAGTAAGCTAAACAAGGTTGCCTGAGCAATTCAGTTGGACAATTAACAAAATCAACCTTAGTCATGCCGCACAACTAATTATGTACACTTCAAATCAATTCAGTCAATTGACGAATGTCTACTTCATGTGCCACATCACTACTCTAACAATGGTGATAACAAATCAAGTAAAGAAAACTGTCAGTCCTAATAGCATGGATCCAAGTCGATAACATGCAATCAACACCTATAGCATGAGAGACATAAACCAGTTACACCGAAGAAACCATGGACCTATATCGCATAAGATTGCCACAAGTATACTTCTAGAACAAAAGCAAAAAGAGAAAGAAGAAAATAATGCAACACAAAGATATGAAGTCTATAGGCTAATAAAGGAACATAATTCAATGCAGCAACCTCATATTCCATGGCAATTCCCATTATGCAAGGATAGTCAACAAGGAACAGACACATAAATGAAAAGAAAGCTGTTTCACCCATGTATTGGGTATCTCAAACCATCAGCTTTGAGAAATTAAACCAAGTAGCATACACACAACTCGACATGAAGAGGAAAGATTGGGAAAACAGCTTTTAAAGGAACCAGGGAAAATAACATCTGTGCAACCGTATCTAAACATGTGTTCTAAAATAGACTTTTATTTTCATCTATATTTAAATACACAAGGCAGCATGCATATGTACAAACACATATACATATATATCAATATGCAGTTGTCACTTGTCAATGCTAAATTTTTTAGGATCAATTGCATGACGAGGAGATGAAACAAGACACCTTTTGTAACAAATATAGTTAAGCCTCTGATTCCATTTTGGGCAATTTCTGAACATTAACTAATTGGTTTTAAGCCCACATCGGATCTCAAATCGAAGATCCTAGAGCCCTTGAAATTGTAAAAATTTATTCATTAACCTATCCTGCAAAGAAAAATCCCTATATCATGAATTACTTGGTCAAATAATACTTGTGTAGATTCAGAGTTCTACTCTAAACTTTAAACCAAAATGTGAATGAAAAGAAGCATTTTATATGATCAAGTGCTTGATGAAAAATAATACTTGTTCATAGTTTGGGTCTAGAATTTAAACTAAAAATTGAATGAAATTAAGAAATCATCAATTTGAAATAGGCAATCTTTAAAAGTTATTTTTACCTACTGAAAGGCTTTAAATCACGGGGCAGACTGCACTCAATGTGGGTTACATTCACCTACTTTTTAAGTGCGTGGATGAAATAGCATTGTACCTTGGGAGGGAGTGAAGATCAAATTCACTATAATTACCTTGGCAGAAAGGAGTAAAATTTTCAAATTGTTTAAAACTTTTGAATGGGATTCAGACTTCAGTAGTAGATAAATCGGACTTAGCTTCCTACAAAACAACTCCTAACATAGAGTAAACATTTAGTTAGAACTAAGCCTTAACTTCAAAATTCCAACAAGAAATAAAAGATTAACCTTTCTTATATAAGAACAGTAATATTCCAAAAAATTTCATCAAGGAATAAATTAAGCAAAAAACAACTAATCCAAAACTACCCCTTAGCTCAAAGAGTGAAAAAAATTAGACATTACTCATCCAATATGGAAAAAACTGATTAACCTTTCCTTAATAGAAGTATAGGCTTATGTACCATTTCAACTCTTTTATGAAAGCAAACAAGCCAATGAGATTTACACCTGAAAAAACAGCCAATGAGAAGGAGAGAGGTACTGAAAGATATAAAAATTCACTTAGCCAAGTAGACCAAAATTATGCATGACATATTTTGAGCCTTCCAATCAGAAACACATGACCAAAAAAGAAGTGAAACCAAAATGTGGGGGAGAGAGTGAAAGAGAGCATCAACGTGGAACCTAATTAACTCGATGACATTGTATATAACTAATAACAAATGTTTAGGATATATATTTAGGGGTTAAACACATCAAACTCCAATTTTAAGATACATGGGGAGTAAGGGAACAGGAAAAAGTAAATTTGTATAAATGCAAGTCAAATTCATTCGTGACATATCTTATTCTATACAACAGAAACAGCATAATTTTGATATATAAGCAATGCAAAATTTAAATATACTAAGCATCCATATCCGGTACACATACCGCTGTCTTGTCATTGTCATGTCACACCAATATGGGTACTTCAACAAAAATGACGTGACTGCGTAACAAAGCCCAACATCCTTTCATGATCTACCTAAAATCCTCTCTACCAAGTTATTGCCTATGCCAGATACTCAAAATATAACTTTTGAGGAATTTAAAACTGAAAAATCCGACTATCAATGACCAAGATCTTGATTCACAAAAAATCCTTACCTTTATTTTTTATGACGTACCCTCCCAACTAAAATCTAATATCAAAAATTAAAACTGGAACAAAAATTAGACTTCCAAAATCCAATACCTAACCCAGCAACCTCCACAAAAGATCCTATATGACTCGAGCAAAATCTGTATTACAGGACTCAACTATAAGTATCAGGTGTGGATGTGCGTCCAAGTGCCAGACCTTTCTAAAATCTAGTCCTAGACTCCTAAGACATTGGGATATGTGTCCAAAAGTTATGTATGGGAAAGGACACATCCTGTGCATGATAAACTGTACATTTTGAGGTATTATCAGATAGCATATAGTAAAATATTTAAAAAATAACTCAAAATCAAACGGGATTAAGAAAGAATATAAAATCTCTATTCCTCAACTATGTGAAAGGTTAGAAATGTTTCCTTTTTATCTGATGAGCTTTTTTGCCTCCAAATATCACAACAAAATGGGGATCCAAATCTAAATGGGCATGTTTGTCACACATGTACCCCACACAGTTAGATGATCCAAGCATTGAGTGTCCAACAGGGTACTTACATTCAGAACAATCCAAGTTACATACGTCCAAATAAATGGCATGCTGGTATTGTGGGAAAAGTTTCATGGACGGTTTTGCATGAAATAGCATTGGCAACCCAATCCAGCTCCAGGATTTCATATTCCGTCAAATATTTTTCATTTGGATTTGTTTGACAATACACTGAAATTTTACATAAATTTCTCCTTAACTCAACACACAAAAAACAGGACTAATGAAGATCGCTAAGAAGGAAATGTATTTTCTTTTTAATAACAGTCACCAAGAAAGAAGTGTAGTATGAATGAAATTAAGGAAGGCTAAAGTATTAACGCACGGTACTATCAGAAAGATGGTCTGTCAGGTACTGTGATATGGCAAAGCAACAAATAATACATAAATAACTACATGTTTATGCTTGAATTATCCAAATAAAATGTTTTACTATAACCATACAAGATTTATGCTAACTTTCTCATTAACGCAATGCAAAGAGAAAATTGCAGCATCCCCAGAATAGATTTAATAGTTTAACTAAACTTCCATCCTAAAAGGCTTGCCTTGTGAATCCTTGTATTCGTCTTCGGAACAACAGCACTCCCATGCAATGTGCGTAGCTGACAACTACCTGGTGCCCTTGACAAGAAACTCAGAAGTCAATAATAATTTAGACATCTACAATTCCTTAATCAAAATAGAAACTGCTTTCCTCGAAGCAAAACAGTCGGTTGCAGTAACCACAAACATGCACACGCCCTACAGTCCCAATAGACTAAGTCATGTAATCAGACTTCGGTTAGGCTCAACTCAATCAAATTTAACATCGATAGAAGCAAAGTACCTTGAGAGTCCTTGCAGAACCTATTTTCTATAATCTATTCCCCTTAGCAGGACAATTACTACACAAATGCAAATGAGATTGAACGTTAACTCTGTAAACAACATAGTGAAACTAGTCAACTTCTTAATTCCAACAACTAAGAACACAATAATCAAGCTTTCAATACGAATAAGCGGCACAAGACAAGAAAGGCAAAGAACACGTACCCACGAGAATTGGGCACCCCGGACCTTATTGTTCACCCCAGCCATGTGCGATTAAGCTTCAACAATCTTGGAGCTGAGACTCTATTTCCCATACGACCAAAGAAACCAGTTTTCGTCCTTCCATCCTTGTCAGTAAACAGAGGGCAGATAAGGATCAGATACGTATCAGTTGTGCCCAATATCCACTTCCCATCAAAGGTAACATCCACATGAATGATAGGCGAACCAAGGCCATTTCAACTGCCTCATAGAAATGCTCGAATACAACCGAATCTTCCCATCAATGGACCCCACAACAATCGAGCCTTCACCAGTTGTGGCAAAGCACTGGAAATTTGTTCCTCTAGAAAACTGATGCCCCTGTGTCCAGTTCAATACGGGGGCACTAGCAGTAGCAAGATCTTGAACAATCCCATTCCTACCCCTCATGTCCCACCTACAAAGCCTGTTAGCATCCAAGCCCAGAAACCTTGATCCAGATGGATCCATTTGAGCTCCCTTATTGTCATTTGTAATATCCCTCATTGTAATATCAGTTCCATCTTTCCCAAACTTCCATTGTCACAACCTTACCTGTTTCAATGTCAAGCTGATGTAGCCCAGTCGCATGTGGCTTCCCATCAGTCACAGGGCTCATCAGCAGCATATTAGTCCCAGCCCTCATCAAAAGAGCCATTTTGGGAGTTGAATGCACCGTACTTGATTGGCCTCCGAAATTAACATAAACCCCTTTCCCATGAATCCCATGACTGAAATTCCTAACGACCTGAATACCTGAATCACTCACCAAGAAGCTGATGTCCAGTGCTCCCAATGCCAATCTCTGTATTTTCCCACCACTCTCTGCGGCCTCTTCGAATTCCTCCCTCAAATCCTGACTGGCTCTCGCCAGAGGGGTTTTCAGTAAACTATCCTCCGCATCTTCCCACAGTGAATGTCCGCAGCTTCTGGCTTAGCCCACCCAATAAAATATTTTCCGTGAACTTTAACGTTGTTCCCATCCGTAGGTTCGTAGGTTCATATCCATACGTGTTCTCAAACAAACAATCTTGAAATTTGTTTAGCAACTCCTTGTAATCTTCCTCAGTGAAGAACTCCATCGCCCAAACACCTTTAGATACAAAATCAACCTGTTTTTGTTCTCCGAAACTCTTCAAGCTTGAACCCTAGCCCCAACGTCTAAAACCCACGTTGATTCTCCATCTTCCTCCCCATCAGAGGCGTCGATTTGGGACGTTTTGATGAAGTAGGAGGTGAGTTTGTCTGCAACGACCCATTTTGAATTTGCGGTGTTGCCAAGAACGTGATTGTAGAGTTTCACGGCGCTTTTTAGATTAGGGTTAGTGGAAGGGTATTTCAGCTTGACAGCCTTGAGCTTGGCTTCGACCTCGTCAAGAGACGACGGCATTTTGGGCCTTCGGCGCCCAAAAGATCTCTGTTACAGAAGAGTGGGGTCGATAGTTACAGAAATTGAATGGAAATGCGATAGAAAAATGGGGTTTCTTCTTCGGAATCTGAGATTTCCAGATCTTCGCGACTATGAGAAGCACCCATTTGACGTTGCTGATTTTAGGATCGATAGATACAGAGATTGAATGGAAATGCGAGAGAAAATGGCGTTTCTGGTGAGTGTAAAACCCTAGACAAATAGGGTTTCTGGTGAGTGTAAATGCAAGAAAAAAGGCTCTAGTCGAGAGAAAATGGTTCTAGTGTATAGAGAGCTAAATGATGGAACAAATCAGAAGAAAATATTCACAAGGGTCTTACTATTAGCATCCTCCATGATAAAACTCAGGAAAAGAAAAAAATGAAATCTGTCGGGATGGCTATTCAAGAAATGGTTTGATCGGTTTCTCTCGAAGGTTTGGTTTTAATTTGGATGGAAGGGGAAGAGAGAGAGAGAAGCCGTGGAAGGAAACGAGAAATAATTGGTCCGCGAGTTATAGAGAGAGGGGGGAGAAAGGGGAAATCCCGATTTCAAGGTCCATTTGGCCTGTGTTATTATTGGATTATTCCCTGTTTAGTTTTTTGTCTTTATTTGAAATTTTTTTTTATTTTTCATCAATTTTTTGATGATTGTTGGTTTGTCTCGACAAGAGCTTTCAGAAAAGTTATCAATCATCGGCTACATTTGAAAAAAGTTCAGAAAAGACAAAAAATAAGTCAAAAACAGCGTCCGTGTTGGCTTATTTTCGTCTTTAGTGACTTTTTTTTAACTTTTGGACATAATTTTATACTTTTTAGATTCCTTTCATCGATACGAACCAATAATCCACGAAAAAATGACATAAAAATAACAAATACAAAAAAAATTTGAATAAAGACAAAAAATAAGCCAAAAAAAAAATTTTGGCCAAATAGGGCCCAAATCAGAAATTCGTACCTTTTTGTCTTTGGTTCGAAAATGCAGTAACCAAAACAAGTCATTCGGCCTGATTTTTTAAATTACTTTTATTTAAAACGTTTTGTGTCATTTGTTTCCTACCAAATAAATATATATAGAAAAGCACTTATCATGCTAATGTCGTCTTGGTTGTTGACCTAACACCTACGCCTTATTTGATTTTCAAATTGGGCATGTGAATTGGCCTTTTCGTGCCTAACCTCGCGCAAATCCGTATTTGGTTCTCAAAAACTGAAGCAGGAAAAATAATTTCTAATTATTATAATACATATACGTGTGGTATTATTTTATCCTAGGAGGGAGAGTCAGAATCATTTAATCCTATCTGTACCAATCATTGTTCCACCGCCTTTGACCACCACCACCACTATGTTGTCGCTGTCGTCACCTCCCACCACCACCAACACCGCGCCGCCGCCGCCGCCACGACGCTGTCACCACATACATATATATCCACACAACTCCAGTAAAATATCTATGTTCAAAACCTTAGATATCCAAGTGGGACATTCTAAAAATAATACAGTCAAAGTCAAACGTGGGATTAGGCTTTACTGTATTAAAATTGTACTAGAACAAATAGTCTCAGGACTATTAATTTCGCCAATTTTAACCCGCGAATCAAACGAGCTCCTAGTGTGTTAGCTTTCATAATCAAATGACTTCTCTCTAATTGTGCACATTTATTTCTAGCAATAAATTTCTTTCTTTTTTACTTGCATAGACTGCCAAGTGGATACTATAAATTTAATATAGATTATATTACAGGCAAGTAGATATTCAAAAATATGAAGAATGTATTGTTGTAGATATAATAAATTGTTAGTTGAATCGATGAAGCGCCGATCAAATCAAAGTACTCATTGATCAATTTACTATTTGTTCATGTGTTTTTTAATTATCGCATTTGATCGGCGCTTCATCGGTTATCATGAAACTTCAATTTTCTTATATTACGGTCAAGGATTTGTTAACCATATAAGGCTTTGAGGCCAAATAAATACACATCTAAGGCAATAGATAGCCTCAAAACAAAAACACATCTAAGGCAATAGATAGCCTCAAAACAAAAACACATCTAAGGCAATGGATAAGCGCTACCAACAAATTCATGGAAAGCATCCAGCCCAAAGTCAAAAAAAAATACACATGAACGAAAGGCAAGATCTCCAAATCATATAAAGAACAAGATAAGAGGCCTAGTTGGCCGACATAAAGAATTAGATCATAAATAGATTTAAGCCTCAATGGCCACCATTCATAAGCATACAGTCAAGACAAAGTATCGTTTATGAAAAGGAATGAAATAAAGCAGGGTGTCAACGACAAAATAGAAATGTATCAGAAGTGGTTCAGAGAAGAGTCTTTGGGCATCTGATTCTTCATGAAATCATCAGTGAATGCATTAATGCTTTCTTGACGAGCATTCTTGCAGTCTTCCATAAGTTTGTTGATTTGAGTCTTAGACTTTTTCCCAAGCAATCTTCTTCATCTCTTTGGTGAACTTTTTTCCCTCTTCGACTTGTTTTGACTCGAAGTCATTTGCCCTTGTTGCGGCATCCATAGCTTTCTTTAGATTGGCTTAGGCCTCATCTTTAGAGTTGACTGCTTTTTTCCTCCATTCCTTAGCATTTTCCTCGTTGGTTTTGAAGCGTGGTTCCCGAGTAGCATGGCGATTCAAGCACATCATAGCCTTTTGGATGGTCAGGGGTCAGAATAAGATAAAAAGTTACACAACTATAAAAAGCAAAGACAAGAATAAGAAGTTACGGAGAGAGAAATGTTACTCACGCGAGGTTGTGCGCGATCATCGACTACACAGAGTGTGGTCATCAACTTTCCTTGAGGGGCTCTACTTCTTTTGGCTACATAGTAGCTTCACCAACGACCCGAGCAATACTCAGGTTTTTCAGGGTGTCAATGGTTGTGAGGGGAAGCTCTCCATGTATCAGCATTTTTGGACAGCAAAACTCAACCTTCTTGGGCGACCTCGGCTTGGAAGAGATAAAGTCATACTTCTTCTTCAAATATTTCTTTTTTTGAGGTGGGGGTGGATCCTTCTCGACATTAATAGGAAGGAAAGACGTTGGCAGAGGGGATGGTGACGCAGTTTTTGGTATCAGGATGCGGTAGGTTTTTCTCTTCGATGGGATGGTCTTTTCGCTAAGATTGATGAGGTTTTTAGCAAAGGAAAACATTAGTTCTGGTAAATTTATTTGTCAATTTCATCTTCGTCCACTGAGTTCCAAACTTGGTGAGGGAGGGGTGTAGTGATAGAAGTCTCGTGAGAAGTTAGGGAGGTCCTCGAAGATAGCAGCACTGATGGTGTCTGTATGAGTTTGGTTATTCGGATTATGAGGGCTTTTTTTAATATTTTTTCTGTGTTTTAGGCGTCGTGTTGGGGTATTCTACTTTTATGTCTAAGATATTTATTTTCAAAAATAGGGAGGCTAAGGGTAGGTGATATTTCTTGTAAGTAGTAGCATTAGGAGGTATGTTCATTCTTTGAAGCTCTCTCTATGTGAAACTACACCTAGTGTAATATTTCATATTGTCTTAATGATAATGAAATTTCTTTACTGTTCAAAAAAAAAAAAGACCAGATTCTAATTACCAAACCATAGGAAAAAAGTCTTGAAACAACAAATAAGTAATTGAAAATCATCATACAATAATCGTGAATATTCTAAATAAAAAAGTGAAGAGTTGACATACCTTTCGTCATGTATTCCCAATAGTTCATCATATTGGACACCAATCCAGAAATCAGGTCTAAGAGTTTCTGCTTTGCCAACAAACTTGACAACTGCCCTCATCTCTTCCGGTTCAGCTTGACATCTATCTTCAACCTTAATGGCAAAAAAGAACAAACTAAAAACAGAATAATGATCACTATGACTGGTGTGCATAACTCTTTCAGAAGAGATTATACATACAGGATAAAGGAAGTAAACTAAAACACTTGCTTTGAAAAGAGGAAAAATTCACCAGGCAACTGAATAATAACAAAATAATGACCAAAGTTTTACCTCATTTAGTTTCAGACATGTAAAGGGCATGAAAGAAAGTTATTTTCCTGAATCCATACATGCAAACTATGCAACACACACACCCGCCGCATGAATTTTTGAAAATGGGAGCATGGATAAGGTGGGAGGACTTGACAAAAAAATATTATTTCCTTTACTTACAGTGTAAACACTAAACACTAACCACAAACAACCAAAAGTCCAAAATTGAAATTTACATTTGCATAAATATATCATTCCCTATGGCAATACATATCTAGATATGTATAGATGTATGCATGTACATGTACATACATATCTACAAATGCAAATGTATACATATGCATACATGTCCATATACATTTGCAAGTACGTATACATACATGTACATGCATTTATATATACATATCTACAAATGTATATGTACACATGTATCTATATATGTATATGTGGAGGCCAAATCACAGTTGAACTTCTTTGACTGAGCTTGAATTCATTCCTCATCCAAGCTGTAAGATACTGAACTCTAAGTTAGTATCGACCAGACATGGCTCTTCGAAAGGTATTCCGATGCTTAATTTAGTCCTTGTTTGAGAGAAGAAAAACCAACTTTGAGAAAGAATGAGTGTTTAGCGTGCACTTGAGAAAGGAGTGTCTTGGCTCTATTCATAAAGGAATGTGCCAAAGCATGAAGTACACGGTGCCGGAAATGTCGCGTTGTGGGCTGCACGCCACAGTGTTTCTACCATGTGTCACACGTCCGTGCGAATCGGACACTACCCCACCACGTTTGGCAATTGAAATATCCCCACGTCTTTCCGTGTAACTGCTGGTAATGTGGGCATCACGCCTTACCAACATCGCGCCAAGCATCACGCCCACAGCAGCACGACTGAGTGGCGTCCCTTGGGGCAACTTCCCCATGAAGCTTCCTAATATTAACTGCATGAAGAGGCTCGGTCCAATCGGTAGTCGTGCACCTAGCAAGGCTTGAAGCATGCCGAGTCGGCTCATCAAACCTCTTGGTCCGATGAGAACTAGTTCGTATGGGACTTGATCTAGCCCATTTTCAAGCCAGGATGGGTCGAGCAGATGCGTAATGTAGGCCAACCTAGTGCTCATTCGGCCTACTATAGTATACATGTATATATATACAAATTTATATACATATCTACAAATAGATTTTGGCGTACATACTTAAATAAATTGCTAAATGCCATATAAACTACAAACAACATACAAGTGTTACAAATATTTCTATGCGGGAGTGTGAAACAACCCACTTAGTCACACAGGTGATAAAAATATTAGTTGTCCACTCTCATTATAATTTTTTAGTGGTGGTTTCAAGAAAGCCAATACAAACCCAGTATCCCAATGTGCTTTAAGTTTATGGTGAAATCCCTGAATTATGGGTGTTTCCCTTATTAGTATGTAAATCTTTTCCTTTGCTAGGATTTAGTAATTTGATTTGATTTAGCCGATTATACTCCATAATTAGTGGAGATTGTGTTTTGTTAAAATTAATAATCTATAATATTTTTCTATTCATCAAGCGTACTATTTATACAAGCAAAATGAGTCATAATTTAACTAAATTTCTAACTAATTCAACTTCTATTTTACATAGAAAAATAAATTCTAAACCTATTATAATCACATATAAGACTTCTAACACTCTCCTCAAGTTAGTGTAAAAATATCAACCAATTCCAACTTGAACACAATAAGGTAAAAACTCTTGTTGCCTAGTCATTTTGTGAACATGTCAGCTAACTGATCTTCAAATTTTACAAAAGACATACGTATTGATCCATCACTTAG
The DNA here is from genome assembly GCA_019985065.2 of Arctostaphylos glauca. Classification (NCBI taxonomy): domain Eukaryota; kingdom Viridiplantae; phylum Streptophyta; class Magnoliopsida; order Ericales; family Ericaceae; genus Arctostaphylos; species Arctostaphylos glauca. Next base: position 14,140,836 of record JAHSPW020000010.1, on the reverse strand, counting down.
CTTTTCCTTGATAAAGTGCTTGTCAATTTCAATATACTTCGTTCTGTCATGTTGAATAGGATTATGAGCAATGTTAATAACAACTTTGTTGTCACATTAGAGTTTCATCGGACTATTATAAGATATTCCCAAATCACGTAATAAGGTTGGAGTCACAGAAGTTCACAAACTCTATGAATCATAGCTCTATACTCAGCTTCTGCCCTATACTTGGCGACCACTGATTGATTCTTACTCCGCCAAGTAACCAAATCTCCCTCTAGGATAATACAGTAGTCAGAAGTAGAACGTTTATCATCCACTGAACCAGTCCAATCGGCATCAATGAATGCCTCCAACCGTAAGTGGTCGTGATTAGAAAATAAGACCACTTTTTCTGGAGCTGATTTGAGATACATTAAAATACGATAGATTGCATCCAAGTGTGAAGCACGCGAATCATGCATGTATTGACTAACAATGCCCACTGCAAAAGACACATCAGGTCGAGCGTGGGCTAAGTATATTAGTCGGCCCATCGGTCCCTGATATCTCTCCTTATCAGTATGTTCTCCCAAGTCTACACTGAGTTGATGATTTGTCTCAATAGGAAAAGTTGCAGCTTTACAACACAACATACTAGTTTCTTTCAATAGGTCAAAGATGTACTTCCATTGGGAGATAAAAATAACTCAATCAGACCTTGCTACTTCCATTTCCAGAAAGTAACAAAGTGAACCCAAATCCTTAATCTCAAATTCTTGAGCCAAATTTGACATGATGCTAAGAATTTCATCCATATCATTGCTTGTCATTATTATATCATAACATAAACAATAAGAAAAACGATCTTACCAGCACTTATTGATAAACATGGTGTGGTCAGCATGACTTTGTTTGTATTCAAATTGCAACATAGCCTTTAAAAACCTAACAAACCATAGTATTGGTGACTGTTTCAACACATAAAAGACCTTTTTCAGCCTGCACACTTTTTCTTCTGTCTTAGAGGAAGAAAAACCTGGTGGTATATCCATATAAACCTCCTCTTCTAACTCATCATGAAGAAATACATTCTTCACATCAAACTGATGAATAGACCAATTCAAATTTACCGCACAAGAGAGTAAAGCTTGTACAGAGTTTATTTTTGCTACTGGAGTAAACATCTACTCGTAGTCAATACCATAAGTTTGGATAAAACATTCGGCAACAAGTCATGTGACCTGACCGGCAAAGTGCACGTCGTTAGTGTGCCGGCCTCGTGGTCAGTGGTTTAATTTCATAAAACTGAACTTATCCTCAAAATATTTAAAAACGAGTATAGGGATAGTCCGGAGTATCGATCCACAGGGAAAAGAACGTTGTAATCAGAGAATACGCAAATTAGTGTTTTCGACGTTTCGGACGTCAACCTCAAAGTTTTGTTTGGTGCGGTTAAGCAATTATATCACTAAAATGAGGATTAAAACTGGATTAAAGAGTGGGGTTAAGTCCTAAGGTTTGGTTTATTCGAAACTTTCATTGGTCTATCTCTTCTCTTTTATAACTCAATCTAACTCCCGGTCCCGGGTGTTCGATCGGAAAATTCTTCGATGAAAACAAGGATTTTAATTCTAAAAATGGTTTTGACGGATCTTTCAAGTTTAAAGGAAATAGGATTAAAAGATGAAGGACATCGATTCAAGTATTAAATATACCAACTCTAAGGATGGCTATACCTAATCAAGAACTTAACACTTCATTTTTATTTCAAAAGAAAAAGCTTAGAAAGATCCATCAATGGCATTAAAATTTGGAGAAGATAGAGACCAACATGGTTTTTGAACAAACCTCACATTTAGACTTAACCCACACTAAATTAACTACTCATACTTTGACATAAACATAATGGAATTGAAAGAAAACATAATAAAACAAGTTAATCTAAAGACAATAAGGAAGAACTAAGTAAAACTGAAAGGAAATCAGATATTAAAGCGATAAAAACAGTATTTAAGGCATAAATACTTAAGTGCTTCCAAGAGAATCCAAAGATTCAAAGGGGAAGAACACTTAAGAGAGGAGAACTTGACAAGAATTGAAGAAGAATTGAAGAACAAGACAAGAAATATGAAGAACAATGTATATTAGCTCTCAACAGTAAAAACTATGTATATTACGTTATGTTCTATCTGGTGTATATTGAAAAGGGAGGCTACTCCTCTTAGCAAGGAAAACAACCTAAATTAGAAAATCCTACCAAACCTTAGTGAAAGTACCAATCTACCCTTTACAATGTCATTAAAAGAAGCTTCTAATTCCCTGATTTGGCCAGAAATCGAGATGAAGTCGGCCCCACAAAATCTGCCGTTTTTGGGTCTCTACCGATAGAGACAATTTCTCTACCGGTAGAGAACCCTACTGTCTATTTCTAGATTCTTCTCTCTACCGATAGGAGTGAATCTCTACCGGTAGAGGAGTCTTCTGACTTCTTCTGGGTTCTTCTCTCTACCGATAGGCATACTTCCTCTACCGATAGAGAAGTCTTCTGATCTCTTTTGGTTTTCTTCTTTCTACCGATAGAAGTGAGCATCTACCGGTAGAGAAGTCTTCTGACTTCTTCTGGGTTCTTCTCTCTACCGATAGGCCTGAACCACTACCGGTAGAGCATCTTTGAATGGCCTTAATTTCTTCTTCTCTACCGATAGGACTTGTTTCTCTATCGGTAGAGAAACCTTCAGAGTGAATTTTCTGGGCTTCTTCATTTCTCATCCAAATTTCACTTCCGTCATTTCCAGGCCTTTCTTGGCTCTCAAACAAAGTCGTAATTGGTCCGAGCCTTTGGTTCGTGCTTGAGCTTTTCAACATTCTTTCAATGCCTGGAAACCTGCAAAGAGTACAGAAACAACTACGCGTGCAATATCAACTAGATCAAAGTATTTGCCTACGCATAATTACTAGAATGAGTGAATTGAGCCACATTATTATGCAATATAGTGCGCTCATCATCATGCTTTGGATCTCTCAACTGTATTGTCAGCATTCTGCTTAATAGTAAAAATCCATTTGCATCTTACTGTTTTCTTTCCACCTGGAAGTGATAGTAACTTCCAAATGCCATTCTTTTTCAAAACTGTCATCTTCTCCACCATAACTCCTTTCCACTTAGATATCATTACTGCATCTTGTAATTTCTGTGGAATAGATATAGAAGATAGAGATGAAACAAAAGCATAATGCGAAGGAGATAAACAATCATAACAAACAAACTAGGAAAAAGGATGTTGAGTACATAACCTAGCACCTTTTCAAAGAGTAACAGGAAGATTATCAGTATCACTATTAGAATCAATAGAGGGAGTTTTAATGAGAGAAGAGTCATTACCAGATGGGTTCACCGAGGAATCTGGAACTGGAATAGGTGATTGCAATGGACAAGATGTGGTATCACACATGAGAACTTTCTATTCTTCTGGCTAGTATATGTTTTTTAGTTCGCCGTTTGTAGTCAGTGTATCCGTTCCCCATATCACTATCAATGTCATGTGTTCTTGCCCCTTCAGTTGATATAAGCTTCCCCTTATTATGTTCAGATATAGGATCTACCTCATTATGGTCACTATAGTTATAGAACAGGGCTCCCCCTAAATGGGATTATACTAGACACACATCTCTTCCTGCCTAGACTCCCCCTAAAGAGATGAAATTGAGGCAGAGTAAAAGATATAAGACTCCCAAAAAGTGACATCCATAGAGACATAAATTTTTTAATAGGAAGACTCATAGCATTTGTAACCCTTTTGGGTTGGAGAGTGCCCAATAAAAATACATTTGTAGGCTTAGGACCTAACTTGCTACCCAAGAGATGATAGACATAAACAAAGCACACACAACTAAATATCTGCGGAGGAAGTGTCGTGACACGAAAGCTGCTAGGAAAACACTCTAAAAGAGTTTTAAAGAGGAGAACACTAGATGGTAAGCGGTTTATAAGGTAGGTGGCAATTAAAATGGCGTCGCCACATAAAAATCTAGGAATATGCATAGTGATAAAAGAGAGCGACCGACCTTGGCAAGATGGCAATTTTTGCGTTCAGCAATTCTATTTTGTTGTGGAGTGTTAACACAAGTTGTCTGAAAAAGAATACCATTTTCATCTAGCGATGCTCGAAAACTCCTATCTATATACTCAATGCCATTGTCACTACGAACAATTTTGAACAATTATCAAACTGAGTGTGTGCTGTAACATGAAAAGATTTAAAATAAGAAAAGACTTCTCCTTTGGATCTAAGTAAATAAACCCAAGTGACACGAGAATAATAGTCAATAAAAGTGACTAACCACCGATAACTTTTGAGAGATGGAATAGGGGAAGGAACCCAAACATCAGAATGAATAACCTCAAATGGACAATCACTCATTTTATTAATAAGCGGATAAAAAGAACGTTTATGTTTTCCAGACCCATACGTGTTGATACCAGATTTTGGCCTCACCGCCCAATTATTATGAAAAATGCCATCGAAATAAGTTTAAAAGAATTTGTGCACAAAAAGGCTATTTTGCCCTTGCACAGTCTGGGGTTCGGGAATACTGTTCACGAGACCACTTCATCAAGTCATGAGACCCTTATACTATTGATCAGTACGATAATACGAGTCTAGTGACAGTGATTGGGGTGAAATCGGACAACGTCGATAATTTTTGATTGTTCAGAACAGGGTCTCGGAGGCACAATTTATGAGTTGATATGTTCAGGCATCAAGAGACACATGTTATTGATCAGCACAGAAATACGAGTCCATCGGCTGTATCCATGGTCAAATCTGAGTTCGGTAGCTCAAGAAATGACATTTTAAAGAAGGGTGGTGGTGTACCGGTGATTATTTGGGAGTTAGGTTTGCGAGCCGACATGCCCATAAATCAAATGTTAGACTCAAAATGATCCTCTCGACGATACGAGTCCATTGGCTGTATCCGTGGTCAAATCCGAGTTCGTTTGGACATCCGAAGATAAGAAATAGCGCGCGAAGGCATTTTATAACACAATGGCATTTTCGTAAATATATAAAAAGAGGCTGATGTCAGAAAACACGCGCCACCACGCGCACGTGGCACGCACGCGCTGGCTGGGTTGCCGTGCCCGGCCGAAATGCCGTTGCCGGCTTGAATGCCGTGCACGGCGGTGATGGGATCTGGTACGACGCGCGCTGGTTGGCCGATGACGTGTCCGGTTTCTATTGGTTCGCGTCCACCGCCTATCTCTCTCTCTTCCGGCTGTCTTACTCTCGCTTCGCCACGTGGCTCCGTCTCTCCTCTCACCCACACCTGATCAACCCTCTCTCAGCCACACCTTTTCTCTCTCCACTCCCTAGCTGACACGTGGCACTCTCTCTCCTCTCTTAAATGCCTTGCACGGCGGGGAGATGATTCAGTGCAGGCGCGCGCTGGTATATCCGATGACGTGGCCGCTTTCCGTTGGCTGCAATTACCGCCTCTCTCTCTCCTCCCGCGTGGCCCTCTATCTATCAGCCACGTGTCCGTACCGGCCCCTCTCGCCCACACCGAATCCTTCCCTCTCTGCCGCGCCATTTTTCTCTCCACTCACACGCTGACACGTGGGCTTTCTCTCTCCTCTCTCTCTCCTCTCCCACGCTAGCCGGTCTTCTCTCTCTCCTCTCTCTCTCTTCTCTCTCTCAGCTGGTTTCTCTCTTCTCTCACAAACCGCCACTATTTCTCTATAAAAGGAGGTCATCTGCACTGGAAAAGGAAAAAATTGTTTTTGATGGAGAGACGGAATTTTGGGGGAGGAAACAGAGAGAGAAACAGAAACTGAAAAGATTTTTAGGAGCAAAATCCAGAGAGGAGAAAAACCCGAGAGCGAAACGGGAACGATTTTTTTTAGACAGAGAGAAAAGTTCAGAGAAGGATATACAGAGCGATTGTCAAATATTTTTCGACTCTGTAGTCGTGGAACATTTGACACCCGAAATAAATTAGAGTTAGGATTTTTAGATAGGACTTTTGGCCTAAAAACAAGAGGAGGTTCTGCCCAATGATTTTCAGATTGAGAAAGAACCGAACGCGCTATTATATTAGCATACCTCGAGATAACAGGGCTTTAAAACCCAGTGTTATGTCGGGTTATGGTTTTACTTAGCCGTTCGCGTGTCTTTCTTATTTTCATGTAACCAGTTGATTCAAATATCAATACAGAGGTATCATTGTAACATCTAACTTTATTTCAGTATCTGTCTTTTTTTTTTTATTTAATTTCTGCTCTGTAAATTTAATTTCTTTATTTATTTATTTTTATTTTCTTTTTTATTTAATGTAAATACTACGCTTAAGAGCTGGCGTTCGCATCTCTAGTCCGCAGTTCTAGAAATTTCTAGTCATTTTCTTGAAATTTCTAGTCTGCACTTCTAGAATGACAGAACATTTTTATTTATCTTTTCTGCTTTTTTTTATGTAAATATCAAATGGGCATCCGCATCTCTAGTCCGCAGTTCTAAAAATTTCTATTCCGTTTCCTGAAATTTTTAGTCTGCACTTCTAGAATGTCAGGATTTGGCCTCAGGTTTAAAATCACGAAAGTCGGTGTTGGCTCTGCCAATGTACTTTTCGTGATTTAAACAAAAATCTCATTAAACAAAAAAACAACACCCCCGGCATATCGCTCGATTGCGTCGGCCCCTGTCGGGACTAACTTCTAATTTTTTCCATTTCCCAGATTCCGTAACTTTTTCTTTTTTTATCCGGTTCCCGTTTCCCCGTAACAGTTACTGCAATTTTCTTTTTATTTTTATTTCACGTAAAATCAATAAAAGGAAAAAATTCGTTACTTCATAGCTAAGTTATATGAATAGTGCTGTTAGTTCACGCTGACACACTATCCACATCACTTGGTTAAAAATCCCGATAATCTCGGAATTTCATAAACACGCGGGTGACATAGGTAGCCCATGTTAGTGTTTTTGGGACGAAAATTTAACGGGCAATGCACGTTATCTTTTCACGACAGATTATCGTGATTGAACTAACATTTATTAAATTCTACAATTTGGACTGCCAGTGATTGTATAGCTGTCGGGATGAAAAATTGCAGATAAATAAAATCAATAAAAGGAAAAAAATTCGTTACTTCATAGCTAAGTTATATGAATAGTGTTGTTACTTCACGCTGACACACTATGCATATCACTTGGTTAAAAATCCCGATAATCTCAGAATTCCATAAACACGCGGGTGACATAGGTAGCCCATGTTAGTGTTTTTGGGATGAAAATTTAACGAGCAATGCACGTTATCTTTTCACGACAGAATATCGTGATTGAAGTGAAATTTATTAAATTCTACAATTTGGACCGCCAGTGATTGTGTAGCTGTCGGGATGAAGAATTGTAGATAAATAAAACCAAAAAAAGGTTAACATGATAAATCCATTGATAAAATGGAATCAGGTCATTGTTAAACTTGAAAATTCCTGCCAGGGATTTAAGGTACCTGGCACTCCGGGAATAGAAACATGACGTGCAAATACCAGTTTGCGTACCATGTTTCGGTCAAAGTTTAACATATACCTGTTCCAACTTTTTTGCCACCAAAAGCTAAATTGTGAAAGCCGGGGTCCTATCCCCGCACTTGTTTCCACTTTTGATCCAATTATACAACAATCACTTGATATTTATCAAATTTGGCCAAGGATAATAAAATAAAATTAATTGGGAAAATAAAGTACCAAAAGGGCGATGTTGGGTGCCTAACACCTTCCCAACTCGTAACAGTAAATCCCCGAACCCATCTCTGTTTTCAAGACCAGTTTTCTTTTAAAAGGAGTCATTTTTTATAAACAAAATCTTATTTCTGAGTTAAAATTAAATTATTTTTCTAAAGGACATCTTCTTTGAAAATGGCCTTAGAGGGTGACTTGACACACCTAAATTCATGTCAAGTGGCGACTCTGAGTTTTTAAAATAAGTCTCAGCTGTTAAACAATTTTCATTAAACGTCGCATTTCAAGTCAAGAAATTATTCAGCCCCGTTCAAACAATTCATATATTCGCGAGGGGGGCCGGGAAATTTCCGGGCGCGACAGCTGGCGACTCTGCTGGGGACTTAGGGATTAATAAAAGAATTTGCAAATCGTGACTCTTTTTAGCGGAAACCATTAACCTACCCCATTGGGTAAACTTACTGTGTAACGCAAGCTAAAGAGGGGTACTATTTGCAAACCTTTTATTTTTCCTTATCAGTGAATTTCGGCTTTTCAAATTTTCCCAAAAAATTTTATCGAATTATCCTTGGCCTGTTACTAACATCATTCTTGTGGTTGTCTTTCAAGTGCGCTATTACCAAAAAATAAACATGCATAATATCTTGTTACTAATATCTGTTTTGCAGGGCATTACATTACTCTGAAAGGATTCTCTCCAAATATTTACAAATAAAAAATATATATATTTTCAGCATATGCATACATTCAGCACAACATGCCCAACTCTCTTCTCAAATCTTCATTCTACCTTTTATTTTTACCCATAGGATTAGGAGGGGGTTCGAAGTACGTGACGATCGTCAATGGTGCTTTTTTGTAGTCAAAGATGGTTTTCACTGAAAAGAACACTCCAACCAAATCACCAACCCAAGATGGTACCCTTCACGGGAGCCGGAGGTTTGAAGATTTGGGAACCGTGAAACCATGCTAGAAATGCATTAGCAAAAACCAAGCCGTCATGCTGCATGTAGTTTTCCTCAAAAAAAGAGTCAAGCCAAAACCTTGATAGGGACATTCATGAAAAATGGAGAGAATTCTCGTTAATTATGTAAAGGACAAAATTTTTCAAAATTACCAACCAGATTTTTGTCCTAACACGCTTCAATTTAGTGTCCAAAATATACAGTCAAAGTGTAGGACTATTCTCATACGGACCGGATATTCTCACAATTTCAAAAATCATATGCCGAAGTCATGCCGAACCTCTGGCTAAAACTTCGAAGGATATGAAAAATCCGTATGAGTAATATGATCCTTATATACACACTTGTCATCCTTTGACTGTATGTTATGGACCAATCCATTTCAGAAGTACAAACTAACATATTTCCCTACAATACGAGGTACAAGCAGGAAGAAGGAGTCTCACCTGTATACTAAGCGACTGTCAGTTCAAAAGCCATGGCAGAAGAAACAAACTGTCAGTCTCTCTACATTAAACCTGACACAGTCTCTCGAGAAGAATACAATGTTCTCCTCAAGGAAATGGAGAGCCTCAAAAATTAAAATCCAAGCACTTCTGGCCCCGCACCAGACACCACAAAGTGCATCAATGCCATTTTCTTTTGACACAGGGGCAGGGACATCAGCAATATCAAACCCTTCCCTGACATCAGTCCAGATAGGGGCAGTTCATATTCAATCAGTAGCCAATATTTCAGTGGAACAACATAGACCCCCTCCCATAAATCAAATCCAATTGGTCAGGCCAAGTGCCCAGGGTAATGTCGGAAGTCCAAAGGGAAGGCCAGACCCAACAGTTATCCAAAAAATTCAAATATTGAGAGGGCCATCGAAGCTATACAAGGGGCAAGTTCATATGTGTCCACTAACCTCTCAGATTTGTGTGCCTTCCCAAACTTGCAACTGCCAGCCAAGTTCAAAATACCGTGTTTTACCAAATTTAATGGAACCAGTGATCCAATGGCTCACCTGCGCCTTTATGCCGGGGCATTATGTGGTTATCTAAATCCAGAGAAACTAATGACGCAGTTATTTCAGCACAACCTAGTAGGACCCGCAGCACAATGGTTAGCTAGGAGTGATGTCCGTCAGTTCAGAACATGGGCAGAGTTGTCACATGCATTCATGAAACAATACAGACACAATTCAGGATTGGCCGTAGACCGACTTTTTCTAATCAGAATGGAGCAGGAACCTAGAGAGTCTTTTCGAGCCTACGCATGCCGTTGGAAAAATCTGGCTATGCAGGTGGTGCCACCGCTAGCTGACTCAGAATATGTGCATCTATTTGTCCAAACTTGCAAAGGGGTCTACTACCAAAAGTTTTGCACTTCAATAGGCATATCCTTCGGTGAAATGATCCAACAAGGAGACATGATTGAAGACGGAATTTAGACCAGACGGATTATGGATCTCTACCCCCAGGACTAACAAAATTTCCCCCCGAAGTTGGGTGAACAACCAAGAGTGGTCGTACCATTTCCTAGTCGGAACGGCTAATTTAGCCAGAAGACTACACTATCTTTTCCCTTTTCAAAAAAAGAAGAAAAAAAGGAAAAAAAAAGCAAAAAAAAGAGAAAAAAAGAAAAGAAAAACAAAGGAAAAAAATCAGAAAAAAATACCTCAACCATATCAGCCACCCTTATTCCATCACCAAACCTTAGCCGGCCCATCAAGGAGAATCCTAACCGTGTCTCTCCACCAGAGTCACTGAAACTGGGGCAGATCTTGCTGAATCAAGAAAAAAACAATTTATTTTCACAGAAAGCGTCAAAGACTGGGAAGTCCATTTTGAAACGAAAGACAGTACAGAGACTCAGCAATGCCAACTCAAATCTGCATCCTGAAGGATCCATGAGATTGTTTAGAGTTCTCAAGTTTTGGTAGACTTGCCTGAGCAGAATATTCACACTTTTTATGTTGCTTTTGTTGTTTTAAACTTTCACTATGCAAATCTGTTTCTTTCAAATCCATGAAAAATCTTGCAATGGTTATCTAGCTTTTAGCAGATGGATAAAATTTGTGTTGTTGCTTTCATATATGCTTCTCTGTCAAATCAAGAGAATTAATTTCTTGCAAAACTTGTTATTTCAGGGATCTTAAAATTTGTCATTTCGATCCAAGTAGCATAACAATCTTAAGCACAAGACGAGCATGACCTTGTCTTCAGACTACATTTCAAACTCATGGGGATTGAGATTGGTCTGTACCAACAGTAGAATTTCCAAATAAGCAAGTGAACTAACAGAAAGAATCACATGACAACTGGCAAATCTTGAATGCCAAAGAAACAAAAGCCATTAAAGGAAACAAGAGTGACTGAACTTGGACAAATGGCAGAAAGATAAATTCACTTCATTAACAGAAGAACACAAGGACGTGTTTCCTGGTCCTCAAACATGCAAGGATCAAAATTTCAAAAACCAAGAGCTCAGAAGCCTGAAGCAAAAAACAATCTCTTATCCTGAGTAATCAACAAGCAACGGGAAGAATCGCCATCCAGGTCTAGGCAAAGAAAAAACAGTCATTTACTTGGGATAATCAAAGAAGATCAGAACAATCCCAAATAAATGACATTCAAGTTCTCCGAAGAGGAACTCTGAAAGATCAAGTGCAGATGATGCCTATTCATGAGTCTACTTATCAGCTACTCCAAAGGAATGACATTCAAGTTCTCCGAAGAAGAACTCTGAAAGATCAAGTGCGGATGATGCCTACTTATCAGTTATTCCAAATAAATGACATTCAAGTTCACCGAAGAGGAACTCTGAAAGATCAAGTGCAGATGATGCCTATTCATGAGTCTGCTTATCAGCTACTCCAAAGAGAAACACCGAAGGGCTGGAGTTTGACTGTTACATAGCAATCAAAGGAATTTCACAAGACCTGATGTATCCACAAACTCATATTGGTCGTGGATGACGCCTCAACACTCGAAAGTATTGTGGGCTACATAATAGGGCAATTAGAAGAAAGAGCAATTTGTGAGCAGAACACTTGTTTCGATCTAATTTTAATTGAAACACTTTTTTTCTGAGTGGCTATTTTGATTATCGAGTATTGAAATTTCTTTTCTCTGTTCTTTCATATGAATATTCAGAAAAACAAGGGGTACAAAAAATAACCCCGCTGCCAAAAAAGAAAAGAAAAGAAGCCAAAAGGCAAAAATAAAGGCAGAAAGGCGAAAATAAAATGCCATTTGATATTCTCTCTCCCTCTTTCTCATGAAATTTCTGTCAATGCTCGACAGATCAAAATGCACAAAGAATATTTGTTTCAGTTAGAATTAGGTTGAATTCCTCAAAAATAAAAAATACAAAAAAAATACAAAAAGCCAGCATAGTTAAAACCTGAAAGGGGGCTATGGCAAAATCGGCTAAGTCAGCATAGTCAAAACCTGAAAGGGGGCTATGGCAAAATTGACAAAGTCCAGCATAGTGAAAACCTGAAAAGGGGCTATGGCAAAAGTGGACAATCAAGGCACAGTCAAAACCCGAAAGGGGGCTGGAGCGCAAAAAAATGAAAAGCCGGCATCGGTGAAAACCCGAAGGGGCAGTGGTGGCAAAAATGGCGTTAAAAAAAAGAAAAAAAAAAGAAAAACGACAACAAGGAGCTGAAGCCATTTGTCCGCATAAGTCAGCAAGACCGAAGTCTGGAAGGCTGTCTGGAGCAGACTCAGTTTAAGTTCCCATGAGTTTAGAAATTGAAAATCACGAGTCAAGCTATGCGATGCACTTGTGCTAAGATTGTGAAGCTTCATGGATCGAAAGAGGCAAAGCCCAAATAAACTGTTATTTGCTATCCAGTAAGTATTTCTGATAATCTACTGGCAAGTAAGTACAAATTTCAAAATGAATTTTTAAGAATAGGGAAGCATACATGTTCATACAACACTTCTTTTACGTACATGCTAATCTCGAAAAGAGAACAAAGCTATCTAACCATGCAGGATACATGTATTGAAAAATGTAGATATTCAAGAGAAAGAAAAGAAACAACAATCTGCAAACAGAAAGTCAGACTCGCTTAGCTGTAGTCGCTATTTCTTGTGCTGCTACACAGAAGTGGATCAAAAGGGCTTGAAAGTCCTGACCCCACGATAAGGCATACACTTGAGTGCAGTCCTCAACAGCCTGATGTCAAACTCCCATTGAAGCTCAGACTACAAAAGTCTAAATGCATGAAGGGAAAGCTAAAGGGGAAAATCCCACAGAGCTTACGAACATCTCAAACACAAAGATCTAGAGGGTCCAATTGATAAAGCGTTTTCATTATCCAGCCAACAAGGCGACATTGTCCCAGAAGCATTTTCATTATCCAGCCAACAAGGCGACATCCTAGAAGTCAACCAAAAGATGACAGACAAGCAGAATTTTTGCAAGAGCAAAATGGGCAAAGTGCCAAAGAAAAATTTCCTATGTAAAAAGAGACAGACAGCATGGAAAGTCTTGGGATCAAATTTTCAAAGACTCTGCTCAAGTTATAAAACAAAATCTTGGAATTGAATTGCCAAGAATCTTCAAATTTTCAGCTTAGAATCGAATTTTTAAGCCTCTCAAACCCTGAGATCGAATTCTCAAGGGTTTTCATCAGATGTCTTAGAGTCGTAATCTCTATAGAATCTTCAAATTTTCAGCTTAGAATCGAATTTTTAAGCCTCTCAAACCCTGAGATCGGATTCTCAAGGGTTTTCATCAGATGTCTTAGAGTCGTAATCTCTATAGAATCTTCAAATTTTCAGCTTAGAATCGAATTTTTAAGTCTCTCAAACCCTGAGATCGGATTCTCAAGGGTTTTCATCAGATGTCTTAGAGTCGTAATCTCTATAGAATCTTCAAATTTTCAGCTTAGAATCGAATTTTTAAGTCTCTCAAACCCTGAGATCGAATTCTCAAGGGTTTTCATCAGATGTCTTAGAGTCGTAATCTCTATAGAATCTTCAAATTTTCAGCTTAGAATCGAATTTTTAAGTCTCTCAAACCCTGAGATCGGATTCTCAAGGGTTTCCATAAGATGTCTTAGAGTCGTAATCTCTATAGAATCTTCAAATTTTCAGCTTAGAATCGAATTTTTAAGTCTCTCAAACCCAGAGATCGAATTCTCAAGGGTTTTCATCAGATGTCTTAGAGTCGTAATCTCTATAGAATCTTCAACATTTCAGCTTAGAATCGAATTTTTAAGTCTCTCAAACCCTGAGATCGAATTCTCAAGGGTTTTCATCAGATGTCTTAGAGTCGTAATCTCTATAGAATCTTCAAATTTTCAGCTTAGAATCGAATTTCTAAGTCTCTCAAACTTTGAAATCAATTTATTTACTTGTCATTCACAGTTCAAAATTAATTTATTTACTTGTCATTTACAGTTCAAAATCAATTTATTTACTTGTCATCTACAGTTCAAAATCAATTTATTTACTTGTCATTTACAGTTCAAAATCAATTTACTTACTTGTCATTTACAGTTCAAAATCAATTTATTTACTTGTCATTTACAGTTCAAAATCAATTTGTTTACTTGTCATCTACAGTTCAAAATTAATTTTTTTACTTGTCATCTACAGTTCAAAATCAATTTGTTTACTTGTCATCTACAGTTCAAAATCAATTTATTTACTTGTCATTCACAGTTCAAAATCAATTTATTTACTTGTCATTTGCAGTTCAAAATCAATTTATTTACTTGTCATTTACAATTTATTTGTCTGAAAGTTCAAAATCAATTTATTTACTTGTCATTTGTGATTTATTTGTCTGAAAGTTCAAAATCAATTTATTTACTTGTCATTTACAATTTATTTGTCTGAAAGCTCAAAATCAATTTATTTACTTGTCATTTATAATTTATTTGTCTGAAATTTCAAAATCAAATTTATTTACTTGTCATTTACAATTTATTTACTTGTCACCAGTATGTGAGGAAGTTTCTCCCATGGAGCTAGAAAAAGACATGCGAGCGGGCGAAAAAGTGCATGCATGCATGAGACGTTGTAGAAAAAGAACTGAAAAAGACATGCAAAGAGGAGATCGGATATTTTTCCAATGGATTTTTGAAAAAGCGTATGCATGGAAGAGCATGGCAAGGGGGAGTTATAAAAAAGGCAGAATTTTGCTCGAAGGATGCTACGGAGATGCCAATAGAATTACCACCTGCACGAACTCGGAACAAGGCATGAAAGAGAGAAGACAAGTATATCAGTTCTCGAGATAACACAGATGTTATCTTGGATATTCAAAGAGGAGCAGTCGTCAATGGCAGTTTAAAAAACAGAGCAGCATGACCTAATTTCAAACGCGGTGAGACAAAATCCCGCATCTCATATTCTTTGTCTACCCTCCACTTCGCCAAGCGCAGACAAAGAGGGGCAGCTGTTGATACCAGATTTTGGCCCCACCGCCCAATTATTATGAAAAATACCATCGAAATAAGTTTAAAAGAATTTGTGCACAAAAAGGCTATTTTGCCCTTGCACAGTACGGAGTTCGGGAATACTGTTCACGAGACCACTTCATCAAGTCATGAGACCCTCATACTATTGATCAGTACGATAATACGAGTCCAGTGACAGTGATTGGGGTGAAATCGGACAACGTCGATAATTTTTGATTGTTCAGAACAGGGTCTCGGAGGCACAATTTATGAGTTGATATGTTCAGGCATCAAGAGACACATGTTATTGATCAGCACAGAAATACGAGTCCATCGGCTGTATCCATAGTCAAATCTGAGTTCGGTAGCTCAAGAAATGACATTTTAAAGAAGGGTGGTGGTGTACCGGTGATTATTTGGGAGTTAGGTTTGCGAGCCGACATGCCCATAAATCAAATGTTAGACTCAAAATGATCCTTTCAACGATACGAGCCAATGGCTGTATCCATGGTCAAATTCGAGTTCGTTTGGACATCTGAAGATAAGAAATAGCGCGCGAAGGCATTTTATAACACAATGGCATTTTCGTAAATATATAAAAAGAGGCTGATGTCAGAAAACACGCGCCACCACGCGCGCATGGCACGCACGCGCCGGCTGGGTTGCCGTGCCCGGCCGAAATGCCGTTGCCGGCTTGAATGCCGTGCACGGCGGTGATGGGATCTGGTACGACGCGCGCTGGTTGGCCAATGACGTGTCCGGTTTCTATTGGTTCGCGTCCACCGCCTATCTCTCTCTCTTCCGACTGTCTTACTCTCGCTTCGCCACGTGGCTCCGTCTCTCCTCTCACCCACACCTGATCAACCCTCTCTCAGCCACACCTTTTCTCTCTCCACTCCCTAGCTGACACGTGGCACTCTCTCTCCTCTCTTAAATGCCTTGCACGGCGGGGAGATGATTCAGTGCAGGCGCGCGCTGGTATATCCGATGACGTGGCCGCTTTCCGTTGGCTGCAATTACCGCCTCTCTCTCTCCTCCCGCGTGGCCCTCTCTCTATCAGCCACGTGTCCGTACCGGCCCCTCTCGCCCACACCGAATCCTTCCCTCTCTGACACGTGGGCTTTCTCTCTCCTCTCCCACGCTAGCCGGTCTTCTCTCTCTCCTCTCTCTCTCAGCCGGTTTCTCTCTTCTCTCACAAACCGCCACTATTTCTCTATAAAAGGAGGTCATCTGCACTGGAAAAGGAAAAATTTTTTTTTGATGGAGAGACGGAATTTTGGGGGAGGAAACAGAAACTGAAAAGATTTTTAGGAGCAAAATCTAGAGAGGAGAAAAACCCGAGAGCGAAACGGGAACGATTTTTTTTAGACAGAGAGAAAAGTTCAGAGAAGGATATACAGAGAGATTGTCAAATATTTTTCGACTCTGTAGTCGTTGAACATTTGACACCCGAAATAAATTAGAGTTAGGATTTTTAGATAGGACTTTTGGCCTAAAAACAAGAGTAGGTTCTGCCCAATGATTTTCAGATTGAGAAAGAACCGAACGCGCTATTATATTAGCATACTTCGAGATAACAGGGCTTTAAAACTCAGTGTTATGTCGGGTTATGGTTTTATTTAGCCGTTCGCGTGTCTTTCTTATTTTCATGTAACCAGTTGATTCAAATATCAATACAGAGGTATCATTGTAACATCTAACTTTATTTCAGTATCTGTCTTTTTTTTTTATTTAATTTCTGCTCTGTACATTTAATTTCTTTTTTTATTTATTTTTATTTTGTTTTTTATTTAATGTAAATACTACGCTTAAGAGCTGGCGTTCGCATCTCTAGTCCGCAGTTCTATAAATTTCTAGTCATTTTCTTGAAATTTCTAGTCTGCACTTCTAGAATGACAGAATATTTTTATTTATCTTTTCTGCTTTTTTTTATGTAAATATCAAATGGGCATCCGCATCTCTAGTCCGCAGTTCTAAAAATTTCTAGTCCGTTTCCTGAAATTTTTAGTCTGCACTTTTAGAATGTCAGGATTTGGCCTCAGGTTTAAAATCACGAAAGTCGGTGTTGGCTCTGCCAATGTACTTTTCGTGATTTAAACAAAAATCTCATTAAACAAAAAAACAACACACCCGGCATATCGCTCGATTGCGTCGGCCCCTGTCGGGACTAACTTCTAATTTTTCCCCTTTCCCAGATCCCGTAACTTTTTCTTTTTTTATCCCGTTCCCGTTTCCCCGTAACAGTTACTGTAATTTTCTTTTTATTTTTATTTCACGTAAAATCAATAAAAGGAAAAAATTCGTTACTTCATAGCTAAGTTATATGAATAGTGCTGTTAGTTCACGCTGACACACTATCCACATCACTTGGTTAAAAATCCCGATAATCTCGGAATTTCATAAATACGCGGGTGACATAGGTAGCCCATGTTAGTGTTTTTGGGACGAAAATTTAACGGACAATGCACGTTATCTTTTCACGACAGATTATCGTGATTGAACTAACATTTATTAAATTCTACAATTTGGACTGCCAGTGATTGTATAGCTGTCGGGATGAAAAATTGCAAATAAATAAAATCAATAAAAGGAAAAAAATTCGTTACTTCATAGCTAAGTTATATGAATAGTGTTGTTACTTCACGCTGACACACTATGCATATCACTTGGTTAAAAATCTCGATAATCTCAGAATTCCATAAACACGCGGGTGACATAGGTAGCCCATGTTAGTGTTTTTGGGATGAAAATTTAACGAGCAATGCACGTTATCTTTTCACGACAGAATATCGTGATTGAAGTGACATTTATTAAATTCTACAATTTGGACCGCCAGTGATTGTGTAGCTGTCGGGATGAAGAATTGTAGATAAATAAAATCAAAAAAAGGTTAACATGATAAATCCATTGATAAAATGGAATCAGGTCATTGTTAAACTTGAAAATTCCTGCCAGGGATTTAAGGTACCTGGCACTCCGGGAATAGAAACATGACGTGCAGATACCAGTTTGCGTACCATGTTTCGGTCAAAGTTTAACATATACCTGTTCCAACTTTTTTGCCACCAAAAGCTAAATTGTGAAAGCCAGGGTCCTATCCCCGCACTTGTTTCCACTTTTGATCCAATTATACAGCAATCACTTGATATTTATCAAATTTGGCCAAGGATAATAAAATAAAATTAATTGGGAAAATAAAGTACCGAAAGGACGATGTTGGGTGCCTAACACCTTCCCAACTCGTAACAGTAAATCCCCGAACCCATCTCTGTTTTCAAGACCAGTTTTCTTTTAAAAGGAGTCATTTTTTATAAACAGAATCTTATTTCTGAGTTAAAATTAAATTATTTTTCTAAAGGACATCTTCTTTGAAAATGGCATTAGAGGGTGACTTGACACACCTAAATTCATGTCAAGTGGCGATTCTGAGTTTTTAAAATAAGTCTCAGCTGTTAAACAATTTTCATTAAACGTCGCATTTCAAGTCAAGAAATTATTCAGCCCCATTCAAACAATTCATATATTCGTGAGGGGGGCCGGGAAATTTCCGAGCGCGACAATACGCTTCACAAAAAAAAAAAAATTTGCAGTAAAACAAGTCCCACGTATAAATAATATGGAGCACAACTGCACATTAAACAATTTAGCAGTTTGCCAATTATTGATACTGGATGGGGGCTATTTACACATCAGTCAATTTACATGACAAATGAAAATTATGTAGAAGAATCAACCTACTTCTTTCCTACTTCCCTGGAAACTCTCTAAGATAATTATGTTCCGACCATTTTCTCGATCCTACTCTTCCCAAGCTCACTTATCCGCGCTAAATCACAAGGGCCTAGGCATACTCAGCCTATCATAGAATGCATCACAAAAGATTTGTTAAAACAATTTGCAGAGAAACAGTAAATTAAATCTGAGCTCATTATGCAATAAAAGATGTAAAGCACTCAGACAATCTTTTTTAAACTCATTATGGCATCTCTTCCCCACACCATTGAACTCAAGTATCGACCAATATTCTTTAGAAAGCCAATAAGACCCGGAACAAAGTCTAGAGGAACAGGCTGGATGTAATCGCAAGACTCTCGTGGAGCTTCAAGTCCGTGCTTAGATGTACAGCTCAATCTTTCTTTCTTTTATTTGCCAAGGAAAGCAAGTGGTGCCAATTTCATATTTAGATTTAGCTGATAACTGATAATGAATATAATTCTATCATATTGAACTTATTTCCTACTTTGTACGTGTTTCCTGTAGAAAAATTGAAGATGATTTACTTAAAGTTGATTAACAAGAAACACGATCGAAGGCACAAGAGGACACATATAGGATACGACACAATGTGTGTCTGCTATTTATCAAAGCCACGCAGGCTACATGGCGGGGACACTCATAGAAGATTCAAAAATTATACTTTGGCCATAGCCACTAAATGAAATTTCTCGGTCAACAGAACAGTCAAAAGGCAGAGGAACACCTGATAACAATGCGAAGAAAAATCCAAACATGCAACCACAATCCATTATGCAATAATAAATAAAAAAGAATGGTGAACGATGATTGTGCAATGATTACAATAGTAGATTGTGCAGTATGAAACCAGTCCAAATTCCGATGTTTGAATTCATAAGCAGCTTCTGCCACAGCCAAGGCAACTATAACCTGAGTGCATAAAAAACAAGCAATTATTCTTTACAAAAAGGAAAGAAGAAAATCACGAGCTGAAAATGGAACAAACACTAAAACAGTCAACTCACCTGAACCAATAAACCCCATGATTCATGTTCCCAAGCACAAAACTGTCAAATCCTGACCACTGTGTTCGTGAACAAAAACAACATAACAGTGAAAAAAAAATCAGTTTTTGCAATAAAACAAGTCTCACCTATAAATAGTATGGAAAATAACTACAAATTAAACAATTTAGCAATTTGCAGTTTTTGATACTGGATAGGGGGCTATTTACACATAAGTCAATTTACATGAGAAAGAGAAAATATGTAGAAGAATCAACCTACTTCCCTGGAGGCTCTTTAGGATAACCATTTTCTTAACCACGTTTTCCCTCCCGATCTTCCCAAGCTCTTGTCCGCGCTACATCACAAGTGCCTAGGCATACTCAGCCTATCATAGCAAGCTTCACAAAAGATTCCTAAAAATAATTCGTAGAGAAACAATAAACTAATTCTGAGCTCATTATGCAATAAAAGTTGTAAAGCACTCAGCCGGTCTCTCTTAAACTCATTACGGCTTCTCTTCCCCACACCATTGAACTCGACTATCGACCAATATTCTTTAGAAAGCCAATAAGACGAGGATGAAAGTCTAGAGGAAGAGGCCGAATGTAAACGCAAGACTCTTGTGGAGCTCAAAGTTCGTGCTTAAATGTAGAGCTCAATCTTTCTTTCGGTTTTTTTGCAAAGGAAAACACGTAGTGCCAATTTCATGTTTAGATTTAGCTGATAACTAATAATGAATACAATTCTATCATATCAAACCTATTTCATACTTTGTATGTGTTTCCTGTATAACAATTGAAGAGGATTTACTTAAAGCTGATTGACAAGAAACACGATCGAAGACACGCGAGGACACATATAGGATACGACACGTTGCGTGTCTGCAACCACAATCCATTATCCAATAATAAATAAAAAATAAGGTTGAACAATGATTGTGCAAGGATTACAACAGTAGATTGTGTAGAATGCAAACAAATTCATAAGCAGCTTCTGCCACAGCCAAGGCAACTATAACCTGAGTGCATGAAGGACGAACAATTATTCTTTAAAAAAAGGAAAGGAGAAAATCACGCACTGAAAATATAACAAACACCAAAGGAGTCAACTCGCCTGAACCAATAAACCCATGCTTCATTGAAGTTCACGAGCACAAAGCTTTCAAATCCTAACGACCGTGTTCTTGAACAAAAACAACATAACACTTAAGAAAATAATTTTCGCAGTAAAACAAGCCTTACCTATAAATAATATGTAGCAGCTCCACTACAAAAGACATCAAGCAAACCTTTAAAATCAGAAGCAGAATAAGAGCTAGCATGTCAATTTTCTAATACCATAGAGACATCTCGTTATATTACAAATTGAATAAAGCTTCAAATCACATTTGATCTTAACCCAAACAACTCCTCTTGTTCTAATCAGATCACATATATCATACGGATTTATGTCATAACCTTTAAAAACTCCATCATTTCTTGCAGTCCAAGAGCCCATACGATAGCAAAGAAACATGATTCCCCGTGCACTTTCCTACCCCATACATTGTTCCTTTTTAGAAGGAAAAGTGGTTCATAATTCAATTTTTTTCGTTTGCTAGTTTACTTCTAAATTAGTAAACAAAATACAGTTTTTGCCCACATAAAGTGTAGGACGATCATATTCTAACAATTTGAAATTACTTTGACCTCTTCAACATTTTCCCAACATGTACATATAATGTCCTGAGTGTGTCAACGACGAGTCAAATATTAGATGTAACAAAACAAAGTTTATGCTTACTAAATATTGTCACTATCTTTATTTGTTAATCTTTTTTGCACAATTTTACTATCTCACAAAAAATTAGCCATATTATAGGAGAATTTATACGACTCCAGACCCTACCCAACCCATCAAAACGCCCATTAACATGCCTCCATCGTATTCCAACATATCTCTATAAATCTCCTAAATGTGACTTAATGAGTCACCAACAGTTAATGAAGGCATCAACTACCTATCATATGAATCGAACCTACAATTACTCCACCTAAGTGCAGCCGCACAACCCTTAGACCAAATACTCTGGTGTCTCAAAAAGTTGTCCTTCCAATAGTTAATGAACAATATTACCATGAACTTATATTTTTACCCATTTTCTTTTACAAAATTAGCAGCAATAAAATGAGACGACAATGGTGTATCCTTAATACCCAAGGATAAATTTTTTCAAGTAAACTATAGGAGGCGCAATGACGAGATTGACTTATAAATTCAAACTTCCAAAACGGACTAGCAATAGGGAACAGAGGGAGTATACCCAGTTGTAGTCCTGATGCAGAGTGTAGATAACATTCACATGCTAAACTAAAACTAAAATTTGATTTACTTTTTGGAGTTCGGGATGAGGTCAAAAAAAAGAATAACGGACAAACATTGAATCCGAACAATTGTGCACCTCGGACCAAAGAACCAACCCTGGAGATCACTCGCAACACAATGCACCTCGAACCAAAGAATGAATTGGTAGAAGCAGTGTAATCCCTCCATCCCATAAACGGCGCGCTTTGATTTCTTCTTTGCCAACAAAATGAGGAAGCTATGAACCCCCTTTTCGCTCTTCAGCCCTCTATTCCATCTCGCTCGCTGATCTTTTCGACCGTATTCTTGACCACGATCGAATCCCGCCCGCATTCGGGATAGACGGTAATAAGAACCAGTGCTCTGATCTATGACCATCCTGATCTAGGTTTTGAGCTAATGACCTCTATTCGATCTCAGAAGCAGATATTGAAGCTCCAAGCTCTAAAGAACCTGTGGTCAACCGAGGAGCCAGGAAGAAGGTCAAGTACGAGCCATCTTTTGCGTCTCAAGCCCTTTCGAGAAGAATCCCAGAGCAAGTGGGAAGGAGGAGTCAAGTCAGCCGAAGGGAAAAGAGAAAAGCGGACTCTGGTTCTACTCAGCCAGAGGGTGAAGCAAGTTCAATGCAGCTTCTCGGATGGAGATTATTCCCCGCTAGAATGGGATTAGTCGGTGCCAGGAAAGAATCAAGAGTAAGCGAACTCACTTCACTTTTTTACTTTGATTCTTTTCTTCAAATTGCACGATTAACTCTTTTGTGCCTGTTAACAGCTTCAACCAAGAAAGAATCTAGTGGAAAAGAGCCGCGTTCAAACTGGACTGAAGGGAGGAGGAATTTGAGACTCCGATCTTCCCAGCGATTCATTACTGGCTAGGGGTTTCGAATCAAAACATTCAGTAAGGAAACATAAGTTAGTAGATCCGATGGTAGGAGAAATAGGATAAATATAGAACATCGAACAAACCTGCAACTTCATTCTAACTTGATTAAAGCCCTAGCAATCTTCCTTCTCAACATTGTTCTTTATTAGTCTATGACTTTAGGGCCCGATTGGATGATGTGTTATGGAGTGTGTTAATTAAGGATTGTGTTAAACAAAGCTGGGCCCACCTTAACCTAGTGATTGGCAACTAAAAAAATACATGTGTTAACTAACTCGTGTGTTACATAAGGCAACAAAGGGTGGGTTAATTTGCCTCACCTCCCCCCCCTAAGGCTAAATAAGAGGGAGTGTTGGGTTGTGAAAATTACCAAAAAACCAAGGGTGGAATAATATTCATATATTTTTGGGAATATATGTACATATATATATATATATGAATATATATATATTATACGTATGTATATACAAATATATATATTCGTATATGTATGTGTGTGTGTGTATAATGTGTCTGTGTACGTACATATATATATTATACGTATATACGAATGTATATTCACACACACATTATATATATGTATGTATGTATATATATATATATATATATATATATATACACACACACACACACACACATTATATATATGTACGTACACACACATTATACATACATATATATATACATATATATATACTTAAAAAGAATAATATATATATGTATATATATATATTATATGTACATAATATACATATATATATGTACATATTATTATATATGTACATATAATATATATATACATATATATATTATTCTTTTTAAGTATATATATATATATATAAGTGTCTATAACTAAAGTATATATTTACATATATTTTCTAAGTATATATAATGTGTATTTTTGTGTGTGTGTATTGAGTATATATGTATATATTATACTTATATTATAAGTATACATTATGAGGGCTACATATATATAAATATAACTATATGTAAGTGTGTGTGTAGTTATTTACTTATAATATACGTATACATACATACATATATTATTTTTGAAATAATACATTGAATTCATGGCGAGGGGCAAAAATGTCTTTTGATAGTTTAATACACATTCTCCTTCTCTAACTTACCCTTCATTCAATCACTATATTATTTAACACACCCTCATTAAAAATCACATCAATGTGGGCCACCCCATCTTATTTAACATACCCAATTATCTAACACACCCTCTTTATTTAACACACCAAAAATTAAGGCGACATCCAATCGGGCCCTTAGGTTCCACATGTAGATTGCAGGACTCTTCTTATGAAAATAACCTGGCAATACTATATAGAGAGTACAGATAGATCGGAAAGAAATAGATTGCAAAAAAAAAAAAAAAAATTCCCTTTGAGAGTACAATGAAAGAGAAATGAAATTGCTTGATTATTCATTCTACTAGGTAGGTATTAAACAAAGAAAATGCTGGATTGTTTTTTTGACCTCCTTTTTCCCTATATGTGATGATTTTCCTAATCTAGCCCCCAAACTTAAAAAAAAAAAATTCACTTCTTCCATTCAATTTTCTCTCTCTACTCTTTCCCTACTGTTCCGTTTCCTATCTCAAATCTAGGACTGCAAACGAACCAAGCTGTTTGCAAGCTCGCTTCGGCTCGGTTCGTTTAGTTAACAAGCCGAGCTTGAGTCTTGAAAGCTTGACTCGGCTCGTAAAATATCGGCTCGTTTAAAGAACCTCGTCAAATTAATGAGCGTAATTCGGCTCAGTTCGTTTACAAACAAGCCGAGCTCGGGTTCGAACTTTAGGCTCGTTTAGATAACGAGTCAAGTTTAAGCACTCCAAACATGGCTCGGCTCGGCTCGACTCGACTCGACTCCTTTGCAGCCCTTCTCAACCCAATACCCAAAAACACATAGTGTGGAGGATAACTGACAGAAGAAACAGATATTTATCATTTGTAGATACAAACAGATAAATCAACCTGAAAGATGCCAAGTAGTCCTAGAAAAAGGCAAATAGTGGAGCCAGAATGAAATTAGGTTTCACAGTAACAAAATAAAGAGAGAGAGAGCTCATGTTTCCATCTTTTTATGCATAAGTAATTTGGATAAAATTAATACATGGAAAATTTAGCTTTGAATTTCTCAAATACTTGCTCTGCAATAATGGCACCATCGCCATCAGCTGAATGTGTCTCTCAACGGGCTGATAGTTGTTTTCTACATTATTGGTGTTGTTGGAAAGAAGAATATTAGGCTGTGCTTTATTCCTAATTTACTGAGATCAATTGCTAATCTCTTGGGATTGCCCAGCTGTATCTTTTATGTTTAATATAGGTCAAATGTGTAAATTAGGAAAGTTAGTTGTATGATTATTTCATTTCCTTTTTAATGTTATGTACAACCTATAAGTAGTAAATTGTATTCTATCTTTCACATCAATGAAATACCATTTCACAGAATCTATTCTTTCCTAATTCCTTGATTATTTAGACGGTATTAGAGCTAGAACTTTATTTCTGACTCTTGTCCACGTTTGAAGGACAAAAAATCAGGACTTATTCCTTGATATTGAAACCCTACCCTCTCACAATGTCTGAAACCAAACCCTCTGAAAATCATGGTCTCAATTCGGACTCACAACCGCTTCAAATTACACTATACGCCTTAATGGAGGTAACTTTCTACGCTGGTCTCAATCAGTAAGTATGTGTATATGGGGTAGACGTAAGATTGGGTACCTAACTGGTGATAAAAAGGCACCTAATTCGAAGGATGTGACTTATGTCACTTGGGATACAAAAAATTCCATGGTTATGTCATGGCTGGTTAATTCCATGGATGAAGGCATCGCATCCAATTATATGTGTTATCCAATAGCCAAGGAACTCTGGGATAATATTAGTTCCATGTATTCTAACGTTGACAATCAATCCCAAGTGTACGAACTCCAACTGCAACTTGGTGGAATTCAACAAGAGGGAGACGACGTCACCAAATACTTCAACACTATGACACGGTTGTGGCAGGATATGGATCTTTTCAATGACTACGAATGGAAATCTACAAATGATTGCAAACACTACAAAAAGGCAGTGGAAAATGATCGCATCTTTAAATGTCTTGCTCGCTTACACGTCGAATTTGATGAGGTAAGGGGAAGGATCATTGGTCGTGGTCCACTTCCTTCACTCGGAGAGGTATTTGCTGAAGTCCGGAGGGAGGAAAGTCGTCATGGTGTTATGCTCGGAAAAAAGGGGTTGGGGCATCAATTGAAAATTTTGCCATAGTCGCTGCTGATGCAAATGCAAACAGGGCTTCCAAACATCTGCGTAGAACAAAGGACAAGCCTCGAATTTGGTGTTATTTCTATGACAAACCTCGCCATACACGTGAGACGTGCTGGAAATCCACAGAAAACCTGCCAACTTGAAGAGTTGCAAGCCTGGAGACCGACCGGTCCATGCAAATAAGGCTGATACTAGTCCCTCCAACAAAGAGCTAACAGATCACCTTTTGAAACTCCTAAAATCAAATCTAGAGTATGGTATTCCTAGTGTTTCTATGGCTCAAAGAGGTAGTAACCCTAGTGCTTTCTCCTGCCATTTTAATCCTACACCTTGGATTATTGATTCAGGTGCTTCTGATCACATAACATATCTCTCTCATGTATTTCATTCTTATTCACCTTATTCTAGTAACAAAAACGTCAAAATTCAGATGAAAAGCTTTCATCTATAGCAAGAAAAGACTCTATTCAAATTTCTAAAGACATCACCTTAAAGCCTGTCCTTCATGTCCTTAAACTTGCATATAATCTCTTATCAGTAAGTCAACTATCTAAAGATTCTACCGTCGTATTACTTTCTTTGATTCCCACTATGTTTTCTAGGATCTGAGCACGGGGATTATGATTGGCAATGCTAGATTGGTGAACGGTCTATACTATTTTGAAGACAACTTCCTCAGTAATAAAAAAACTCAAGTTTTTAATACTAGTTCTCTCTCTGTCCATGAACAAATAATGACTTGACATTTTAGACTAGGACATCCCAGTCTTGTATTTGAAGTATCTATTTCCTGTTCTATTTAAAAATACGGATTGTTCATCTTTCCAATGTGAAAGTTGTCATTTATCAAAGAGTCATCACACCACTTACAATTCCAAGTCCTATTGTGCCTCAAAACCTTTTTACTTGATTCATAGTGATGTTTGGGGACCTTCAAAGATTACCACATCATCTGCGAAAAAATAGTTTGTAACTTTCATAGATGATCACACTCGGCTATTTTGGGTATACTTCATGAATGATAAATCTGAAGTTGCAAACTTGTTCAAAAAAATTTCCAAAATGGTTGAAAATCAATTTCAAACAAAAATACAAATATTGCATTCCGATAATGGAACTGAGTATTTCAATCATATTTTGGGAAATGTTTTAAAGGAAAAAGGGATTCAACGTCAATCTATTTGTCGTGATACTCCCCAACAAAATGGTATTGCAGAAAGAAAAAATAGACATTTACTTGTAGTTGCACGTACCATTACCTTTTCAATGAATGTTCCAAAATATCTATGGGGAGATGCGATTTTGACAGCATCCTATTTGATAAATAGAATGCCTACTCGCGTTCTAAAATATATTACACCCTTGGCAAGCTGCAAAATTTTCTTCCCCGAATGTCGTATTTTCTCTGACTTACCCTTGAAAATTTTTAGTTGCACAGTGTTTGTTCACATACCTAGTAGGTTTCGAACCAAACTTGATCCTTGGGCTAAAAAATGTGTGTTCATCAGTTATGCTGCAAACCAAAGAGGGTATAAGTGTTGTAATCCCACAACAAAAAATATTTTTGTAAGTATGGATGTCTCTTTTATGGAAAGCCAACCTTATTTTGGCTAATATTGCCTTCAGGGAGAGAGAGAAAATAGAGAAGCTCTGTTTTAGTAAACATCTACTCCTCTACATACCACCATTTTTCACGTACCTATTCGTGATCCGTCCACAGCTGGCACCTCTGGTAGTCAAGAAATGGATAGTCACAATAATGAAAAATTGGGAAATACTAGCCTATAATTCCCAAACATAGATGACTTACAAACAAGGGGAGAAATACTAAGATACGATCATACTAATCCTATCTCAGAGCTCGTATTTACACTCGAAGGGTTACGCATAAAAAAAATACAAACTTACCTACAACTCTAGCACAAGATCAATCACTGTCTCCAAGCAATGATTCAGTTATTACTCCAGGTATCTCTAATCCTTCTTTGTCAAATTCCATTCCTACTGCTTCCGATTTAGACATACCTACAGCCCTTAGAAAGGGAATCCGAACATGTACAGAACATCCTATTTCTAAATATGTATCTTGCCATAAACTTTCTAAGTCGCATAAAGCCTTTACCTCAAAGATCTCCCACCTATTTGTCCTAAGAACCATTCAAGAAGCTTTAGATAATCTAGATTGGAAATTAGTAGTTTTGGAAGAGATGAATGCTCTAAAAAAGAATGGGACATGGGAATAAGTTAAGTTACCGAATGAAAAAAATAATAGGATGAAAATAGATGTTTACGTTTAAGTGTAGAGCTAATGGAAGTATAAAAAGATACAAGGCACGTTTCGTGGCAAAAGGGTTTACACAGACACACAGAATTGATTGCCAGGAGACTATTGCCCCGGTCACAAAATTAATTCAATCCATGTATTATTCTCCTTAGCCATTAGTCTTGACTGGTCCTTACACCAGGTAGATGTAAAAAATGTACTCTTAAATGAAAATTTGGAAGAGAAGGTCTTTGTGAGCCTACCATCGAGGTTTGAAGAACATCTTGGTGAAGGAAAAGTGTGTAGACTAAAAAAATCCTCGTATGGCCTCAAATAATCTCCTAGAGCATGGTTTGAGCGATTTGGAAAAGCTGTAAAGGGCCATGGATATACACAAAGCCAAGCATATCACACTATGTTCTCGGTTGCAAGGCAGTAGAAACACCAATAAAACCTAACTTGAAGCTCCAATTTGCTAAACCAACAAAAGTATGTGTTGGATCTTTTTGGAGAAATCGGTTTTCTCGATTGCAAGGCAGTAGAAACACCAATAGAACCTAACTTAAAGCTCCAATTTGCTAAACCCAAAGATGTAAAGAACAGGGAACAATTTTAGAGACTGGTCGGTAGACTAATTTATTTATCACATACCCGCCCAGACATAGCTTTTGCAGTGAGCATGGTAACCCAATTTATGCACTCACCAGGTCCAGAACACTTCAAGGCTGTGTACAGAATTCTAAGGTACTTAAAGGAATCACCGGGGAAGGACCTACTATTTGGTAAGCATGGTCACCTATAAATTGAAGTATATACAGATGTAGACTGGGCTGGGAGTATAACCGATAGAAGATCAACCTCCGGCTATTGTACCTTTGTTGGAGGAAACCTTGTTACT
Organism: Arctostaphylos glauca; assembly: GCA_019985065.2. Lineage (NCBI taxonomy): Eukaryota > Viridiplantae > Streptophyta > Magnoliopsida > Ericales > Ericaceae > Arctostaphylos > Arctostaphylos glauca. The sequence goes on along the minus strand of JAHSPW020000010.1, from coordinate 14,111,342 downwards.
TGGCATAGTAAAAAACAAAATGTGGTAGCAAGAAGCAGTGCTGAATTAGAATTTAGATCAGTTGCGCATGGAATTTGTGAGGTGTTGTGGATTAAGAGAATTTAGATGAACTAAAGGTCCCAAGTCCCTCTCCGATAAAGGCATACTGTGATAACAAAGTAGCAATCGCACATAATCTTGTCCTTCATGACAGGACCAAGTATGTAGAGGTAGACAAGCACTTCATCAAGGAGAAGATAGAGAACAGGCAGATTTGTATGACCTATATATCTAATAATGAACAAATCGCAGATGTTCTTACAAAGGGACTGCCCAAAAAATAATTTGAGAAATTTACGGACAAGCTAGCTATAAAACATATCTTCAACCCAGCTTGAGGAGGAGTATTGGAAACGAGAATATTAGGCTGTGATTTTTTGTTGATTTACTGAGATCAATTGCTGAACTCCAGGGAGTGTCTAACTGTATCTTTTATGTTTAATATAGGCCAAATGTGTAAATGAAGAAAGTTAGTTGTATGATTATTTTGTTTCCTTTTTAATGTTATGTACAGCCTGCAAGTAGTAAATTGTATTCTATCTTTCAAATCAATGAAATACCATTTCACATAATCTATTATTTCCTAATTTCTTGATTCTTTAGAGGTGTGTACTGATCAGAAATTTTAAACCATATAAATGTATAAACTTACCATGCTAATGTCGTTTTGGCTATTGTAGACCTAACACCTAGGCCTTGTTGGATTTGCGGATTAGGCGCACGAGATTGGACTATTCGTGCTTAATCCCGTGTAAATTCAAGAGAACTGAAGTTCGACCTCTTATTATTATTTTTATTACTAAAGAACTTGTGATTTTAAGTTTAATATCCTGATTGTGTTCTTATTTTAATAGTTTAGAATGTTGGGGCCCAATGCGAGATTGTTAGGGACCTAAGGGGGGTTAGAGTAATTAACCAAATATTAACTATATAAGGATTAGGAAACCCTAATTGAGATTATTTAATAAAATACGCAGCTATTTTATTAAGAGATCTCTAATTCCAAAAAGCTTGAGCAGGTAGAACGGGTGCCTAAGCCAAGGATTCATGCGACGCAATCAACTAGAGAGTTGTTGAGGACGTCAAAAGTTTCGCATAGAGTCTGAGAACAGTCTTATACACGAAGTATTCGTGGACCTTTTGACTATTTTACAGTTTCTGCATTTTAATCATTTGCAGTAGGATTTCATATTGATTTACATTGAAATATTGCATAAATTATGTTTACTTCAACGGTATTTATGTGATTTTGGAGCATGTTGAAGTTATGCATGTTCTGGACTTATTTCATACATATTTGGACAGTTTGGTTATAGAAACGAAGGCCAAAAGTGTAATCTGTCGATAGAGCAGATTCTAGGAGGCTGCTTGAGCTTGGCAGTCAGTTTTGGACAGTAAACATATTTTGGCCGCGTGAGCGAGTTCTTGGCCACTCCAGCAGCCTACTAAAAAATAGAATCTGAATTTTTATACAGTCAGCCTGTTTCATATCTTTTGGTCCATATAGAGTTACTGTTTGAGTCTGATTTTGACTAGTAATGATACATACGAACATGCATGGACATTGGACATCAGATAGGAGATGACCCGACGGTATAATTGTTAGAATTTTATACTAAAAGTCATGACTTTATGTAATAGATTAATATTTGTTTAAATTATTTAAACAATTATTTTCTTTTCTTGATGAAAATCTTTAAGGGAAAATATTTTCATTACATCTTATCATATTGTGTACGAGTGTCTCTTATTCCACATAGTAGATAATCTGATGTGTAGAGTTTGGCTTATACACAGAGAATCAGATTATCGATTCTTGTAGAATATAAGTTTTAGGTTCACAGTCTTAAATGGAATTAGACACACCACCAGTATGACTGTAATACAGTGTTTCAGTAGATCTGTCTTGACTACGAAAACTGCTATAGTTTTAACTCCCTGTATTAGTATACTTTGTGTGTATTAAACATGACTAATTTGAAGTAATTGTATTTATACTGACAACATAATATAATTTACACGTCATGATTATTATGTGTGCTTGTACTCTTAATCCAAAGATAATTAATCGATATATACATTTAATATTGTTGACTTTGATTCAGAATATTAAGTGTATGATAACTATTAATTATTCATTGAATCCCGTTGAGAAAACTTATAAGTTTCGAGTATATCAAACCCTGCAGATAGATATTAGTATCCGACATAACGAATAAGTTAAGTAAAAATGTCTCAAGCAATTTTATAAATGTTGATTAAATAAATTGTAAGTAAATTTATTTTAATCAACGGATATCTGTCATCTTAACGTGGGGAGATAAATAACCATTTAATAACATGAAGCTCGATAATTTTGAGATATGGGAGGAGAATACAATTATAATTCTATAGTGGTATAATTATATTTTATATAATTCAAAATTAATTTGGGCTGGATTAAGAAACCCAGTCCATACTTCTCTTAGGGGTCCCTATTGTTAGATATAATTGATTTTGATTTATGACAAAATTGATTTCTTGAAAAACAATGTTAATTCATTTTCTTTTAACCAATAGAATTGTTCTCAACGTTCACTTTTTAAATTACTAAAGATCAATTCTTGCAGAAAGATTTTTGCAACGGATACATCCCAAACTAGCGCTCTCTTCCCAAATGGAAATTCTTCTCAAAGGAAATATTTCCAACGGTCATATTTTCTTTTCAAATGAAATGTTTCCAACGGTCATATTTTCTTCTCAAAGGAAATGTTTCCAACGGTCATATTTTTTTTCAAAGGAAATATTTCCAACGGTCATATTTTTTTTTTAAGGAAATATTTCCAACGGTCATATTTTTTTTAAGGAAATATTTCCAACGGTCATATTTTTTTTATGCTATATAATGGAAGCTTCAGCAGAAGAGAAGGTGCCAAGCAAATTCAGAGCAATACAAGTCCAGAAACTTCAACACAGAGCAATCACTTTCACATTTTTTTTGAGAGACATTTGTGTATCTACTCTTTCAGAGAGTTTTCCACTTCATAATTTCTTCTCACTTTTAGTATTGAGAATTTGCATAATTCTCAGTGAGGTTCTGCTACGGTTACAAAACTGGGTTTGGTTTTGGCAACGTAGTGATTTTAGAGTTTGGGGATAAACTCTAGCGGTTCCGCTAACTCCTCGGGAAAGTTAGCAGTTGCGGTTGTAAGGTTTAATCGGCACCCGAAGCTGGTTATTGGATTAGTAAAACAGCGACTCCTTAGGCCAGTGGACTAGGCTGAGCAGTGGACAAAACTCAGACCGAACCACTATATATATCTGCGTGACATCTCTCCCCCTTATCTCATTTATTTTTGTCGTGCAAATTATTACTTTATTTGCTTTGCTATTTATTGATCTCATTCAATCAATATATTTTTTATTTAGGCATTATTGTTAGCAACCCTATTCACCCCCCCTCTAGGTTGCCTTTTGGGTAACAATTGGTATCAGAGCCTCGGCTCTTGTTAATTTTTTTTCTTGACTTAACAGTCTAAGAGAGATCCATGGCAACCCTTAGTAACGTGTCTAATGTCGAGGGACAATCGTCCCATAGACCTCCTTTGTTCACGGGAACAAATTACAGTTATTGGAAAAATAGAATGAGAATATTTGTCACATCTACTGATTATGACTTGTGGAGAATTTTTACCAATGGTCCTACTATCCCGACTAAGAAGTCCGGAGACCATACTGTCCCTAAGCTAGAAGATGAATGGACCGACGCCGAAAAAATCAAAATTGAAAAGAATGCTAGAGCTATTAATCTTCTTTATTGTGCATTGAGTACTGATGAGTATAATAGAATATCTGCTTGTGAAACGGCTAAAGAAATTTGGGATAAATTAGAAATAGCCTATGAAGGGAATAGTCAAGTTAAGGAGTCCAAAATAGATATTCTTGTTCATAGCTATGAGCTTTTCAAAATGCAACCGGATGAATCTATATCTCAAATGTTTTCGAGATTTACTAATATTACTAATGGTTTGAAATCTCTTGGTAAGTCTTATACTGAATCTGAGATGGCAAGGAAGGTTCTTAGATCTATGCCACAGAATTGGGATACTACAACTTCCATCATTCTGCAGTCAAAGGACTTCTCAACTTATACAATGGACATGCTTATGGGATCCCTTATGACGGAGGAAATCCATCGCAAAATGAATGAGGAGGTTGACAAGAAAAGAAAAGATATTGCTCTTAAAGGAACTACAAGCAAATCAAAGAGCAATGACGATTCAAGCGATGAAAGTGAAGATGGAGATATGGCTCTCATCACCAAGAACTTCAAAAAGTACCTCAAGAGTAAAAATGATCGGAAAGATAGACGGTTTCCGAGGAAAGATAGAAACAAGGAAGAAACTAGCAAAAGAGATCCAATCATTTGCTACGAATGCAAGAAGCCCGGCCACATAAAATCCGAATGTCCCCAAGCAAGGAAATATTCAAAGAAAGACAGAAGGAAAGCTATGTTAGCGGCTTGGGACAATAGTGATGATAGCAGCTTTGACAGTGATGACGAGAAGCAAGAAATTGCAAATTTGTGCTTCATGGCAAAAGAAAAAATTGAGGTATATCTTGACCCCTCTGCTCTGTCTTTTAATGAATTATTAGATGCTTTTCAAAGTTTGCAACATAATTTTTAAAAAGTCAGTTCCAAAAATATTAGTCTTAAGAAACTCGCAAAAGATCTTTCAAAAGAGTTGGATGATTTGATTGAAGAGAAAAATATTTTGAAAGAAGAAAATGAGGATTTGAAAAAGATGTCTAATGTTGATTTTCTGCATGAACAAATTAGAGATTTGATTCAAGAGAAAAATATTTTGGAAGAAGAAAATGACGATTTGAGAAAGAAATCTAATGTTGATTCATTGCATGAACAAATAAATGATCTGACTGAGTCTCTTTCAAAATTCACTAAAGGAAAGGATGGCTTGGATTTACTTCTTGGAAAACAAAGATGCTTTTTTTCATAAAACTGGAATTGGCTATAACCCAAACGAGCATAAGAATTTTTACAAGAATCTTTTTGAGAAAAATCCTTCATCTGGTCATTCTAAACTCACATGTCATTATTGTGGTAAATTAGGACATATTTCACCTTCTTGTCCTATGAAGGGATATTCATTTACTTATGTCAACAAAACTTGGGTTCAAAAGAACCAAACATATTTTGCTCAAGCTAACCCTCATGGACCCAAGATGATTTGGGTACCAAAAATCAAATCTTGACTTGCTATTGTAGGTATGCCTCAAGTCCACATCAACTATAGGAAAGTGGTACCTCGATAGTGGATGTTCAAGGCATATGACGGGCGATGAAAAAGCTTTCAACTCTCTAACACCAAAAGATGGAGGATTCGTGACTTTTGGTGATAATAGCAAAGGAAAAATCATCGGTGTAGGTAACATCGGTAATACCCCGTCTACCATTATAGAAGATGTGTTACTTGTTGATGGTTTAAAACACAATCTTCTAAGTATTAGTCAACTTTGTGACAAGGGTAATCGAGTTACTTTTGAAAAATCTGAATGCATTATTGAGAACATAGAAAACAACAAGGTACTTTTCGTCGGTCAAAGACTTGAAAATGTTTATGTTTTTAACTTAAATGATTTAAGCAAAAGAGGTGTAAAATGTTTTTCTGCAATGAGTGATAATAGTTGGCTATGGCATAGACGCCTTGGACATGCACACATGGATGCAATTTCAAAACTTTCTAGAAAAGAATTAGTTGTTGGTCTTCCAAAAATCAAATTTGAAAAAGATAGACTATGTGATGCTTGTCAACAAGGTAAACAAACCAAGGTTTCTTTTAAATCAAAAAAAGTTATTTCTACTGCAAGGCCATTACAACTATTACACATGGATTTATTTGGACCTACTAGAACACCGAGTCTTGGCGGCGGATACTATTATCTTGTTGTTGTTGATGATTTCTCTAGATTTACATGGGTTATGTTCCTAGCACATAAAGACGAGGCTTTTCCATCATTTACTAAACTTTGTAGAAAAGTTCAAAATGAAAAAGGTTTTGTTATTTCAAACATTCGTACTGATCATGGTAGAGAACTTGAAAACTCTTTGTTTGAAAAATATTGTGATGATCATGGTATAGATCACAACTTTTCTGCACCTCGCACGCCTCAACAAAATGGGGTAGTTGAGAGGAAAAATAGAACTCTTGAAGAAATGGCAAGAACAATGCTTTGTGAAAACTCTCTACCTAAATATTTTTGGGCAGAAGCTGTCAATACCGCTTGCTATGTTTTAAATCGGGTCCTGATTAGACCCATCCTCAAAAAGACACCATATGAGCTATGGAATGGTAGAAAACCCAACATTAGTTACTTTCATGCTTTCGGATGTAAATGTTTTGTTTTAAACAATGGAAAAGATCATTTGGGAAAATTTGATTCAAAATCCGATGAAGGAATTTTTGTTGGCTATTCTATTTCTAGCAAAGCATATAGAGTCTACAATAAACGTACTCATCTTATAGAAGAATCTATTCATGTGTCTTTTGATGAATCTAACCCATCTATTCCCAAGATTGTTATTGATGATGATGAGGTAGATATCATAAAGGAAGTGCGAGACTTGTCCATTAGTAAGGAAAACGGCGAAAGCCAGCATGAAAGCACTCAAGTAAAGGATGACATGGTCCTTGATCAACCACAAAATCCTGTCAGCAATCAGGATCTACCAAAAGAATGGAGATTCGTGAAAACTCACCCAAAGGACTTAATTATTGGAGATCCTTCGAAAGGTATATGTACTCGCTCTTCTCTTAATAATATTTGCGGTAATTTAGCTTTTGTTTCTCAAATTGAGCCTAAAAATTTTTTAGAAGCTGAAAATGATGAAAATTGGATTTTAGCGATGCAAGAAGAATTGGGTCAATTTGAAAGAAATAAAGTTTGGGATTTAGTGCCTAGACCTTGTGATCACACTATTATTGGTACTAAATGGGTTTTTAGAAACAAATTGGACGAATCAAAAAATATTGTTAGAAATAAAGCTAGATTAGTTGCACAAGGTTATAATCAAGAAGAAGGCATTGATTTTGATGAGACCTTTGCTCCTGTTGCTAGATTAGAAGCTATTCGTATGTTGCTTGCATTTGCATGTTTTAAAAATTTTAAACTTTTTCAAATGGATGTAAAAAGTGCTTTTTTAAATGGTTTTATTTCAGAAGAAGTTTACGTAGCGCAACCTCCGGGTTTTGAAAATCATGAATTTCCTGATCATGTTTTTAAACTTTCTAAAGCACTTTATGGTTTAAAACAAGCTCCACGTGCATGGTATGATAGACTCAGCACCTTCTTACTTGCTAATGGTTTTTCTAGAGGAAAATTAGATACTACACTTTTTATAAAAACTGAAAATCATGACATGCTTATTATTCAAATTTATGTTGATGATATTATTTTCGGTGCTACTAATGAAAAGCTATGCAAAGAGTTTGCTAAATGTATGCAAGGTGAATTTGAAATGAGTATGATGGGAGAACTCAATTTCTTCCTTGGGCTTCAAATCAAACAATCAAATGATGGAATCTTTATCAATCAAGTAAAATATACGAGAGAACTTCTCAAAAGATTCGAGATGGAAGATTCTAAAATCATGAAGACTCCAATGAGCCCGGCCACTAAACTCGACAAAGATGAAAATGGTAAATCAGTAGATACTAAAATGTATCGAGGTATGATTGGCTCATTACTTTATCTTACTGCTAGTAGACTCGATATCATGTTTAGTGTTTGTTTATGTGCTCGTTTTCAATCTAATCCAAAGGAGTCACATTTAGTAGCTATCAAACGTATTTTTAGATATCTTGCGGGAACTCCTAATTTGGGGCTATTTTATCCTAAAAATACTTCTTTTGACTTAATTGGTTTTTCGGATGCTGATTATGCTGGTAGTAAAATTGATCGTAAGAGCACCAGTGGCACATGTCAATTTCTTGGAAATTCTTTAGTGTCGTGGTTTAGCAAAAAGCAAAATTCAGTTGCCTTGTCGACTGCCGAAGCTGAATACATAGCTGCTGGTAGTTGTTGTGCTCAATTATTATGGATCAAACAGCAAATGGAGGATTTTGATTTACATTATGATCATATTCCAATTAGATGTGATAACACAAGTGCGATTAATTTAACGAAAAATCCCATTCAACATTCTCGAACAAAACATATTGAAATTAGACATCATTTTATTCGTGATCATGTTCAAAAGGGGGATATCGTTCTTGATTTTATTAGTACCGACAAGCAATTGGCGGATATTTTTACAAAACCCCTTATTGAAGAGCAATTTTGTTTTATTCGAAGAGAACTCGGGATGTCTAATCCATTTTAAAATATTCTTTGGGGATTTTTAGTTAAAATAATTATTACTTGTTTCATCACTTTTAAAATTGGAGTAGTTACCGTCATAATGTCTATATAAATCTTACTCCAAACATTTTTTTTTTGATGATGCCACAGGGGGAGAAAAAGGGAGTTTAGTCTATCCTTGTTATTAGCATTTGTTATGTACGCTTGAGATATTTTGCTAATTATACTATATGGTGCGTACCATGTTAGATTATGTTGGTTATTATAAATGCCATTTATTCTTTATTGCTCGTAATTGCTAAATTTCTTTATTGCTCGTAATTGCTAAATATTTCTTATGGCATATGTTAAGGGGGAGCATATACATAGGGGGAGCACTTGTTTAAAATTTCACTTGTCATTATTTTTAGAAATCATATTTTGTGTCATCATCAAAAAGGGGGAGATTGTTAGATATAATTGATTTTGATTTATGACAAAATTGATTTCTTGAAAAACAATGTTAATTCATTTTCTTTTAACCAATAGAATTGTTCTCAACGTTCACTTTTTAAATTACTAAAGATCAATTCTTGCAGAAAGATTTTTGCAACGGATACATCCCAAACTAGCGCTCTCTTCCCAAATGGAAATTCTTCTCAAAGGAAATATTTCCAACGGTCATATTTTCTTTTCAAAGGAAATGTTTCCAACGGTCATATTTTCTTCTCAAAGGAAATGTTTCCAACGGTCATATTTTTTTTCAAAGGAAATATTTCCAACGGTCATATTTTTTTTTTAAGGAAATATTTCCAACGGTCATATTTTTTTTAAGGAAATATTTCCAACGGTCATATTTTTTTTATGCTATATAATGGAAGCTTCAGCAGAAGAGAAGGTGCAAGCAAATTCAGAGCAATACAAGTCCAGAAACTTCAACACAGAGCAATCACTTTCACATTTTTTTTGAGAGACATTTGTGTATCTACTCTTTCAGAGAGTTTTCCACTTCATAATTTCTTCTCACTTTTAGTATTGAGAATTTGCATAATTCTCAGTGAGGTTCTGCTACGGTTACAAAACTGGGTTTGGTTTTGGCAACGTAGTGATTTTAGAGTTTGGGGATAAACTCTAGCGGTTCCGCTAACTCCTCGGGAAAGTTAGCAGTTGCGGTTGTAAGGTTTAATCGGCACCCGAAGCTGGTTATTGGATTAGTAAAACAGCGACTCCTTAGGCCAGTGGACTAGGCTGAGCAGTGGACAAAGCTCAGACCGAACCACTATATATATCTGCGTGACATCTCTCTCCCTTATCTCATTTATTTTTGTCGTGCAAATTATTACTTTATTTGCTTTGCTATTTATTGATCTCATTCAATCAATATATTTTTTATTTAGGCATTATTGTTAGCAACCCTATTCACCCCCCCTCTAGGTTGCCTTTTGGGTAACAGCTGTCTATATATACACCGCTATACCTTTTAGGTCAGAAGAACCTGATACTTGAATTATTTAGAGAAGTTATGTGAAGGCAAAGAGATTACGTTTTTGAGCCCACACTCGGTACGTGATCAAGGTGCACTAGGATTACGGTAAAAGACCTTAAGGTCAGCCGAGCGAGATCATTCCTGTCGTGTTCAAAGTTCGATCAGGATTAAACTGTAAAGATAGTCGATATTAAACCAGACAAATCTCGAAGGTATGAACCTTAGTTCCGCCTAGTAGGATTTCATAATTTTTTTCGTTGTATAAACTGTACGCTTTCATCATTGGGTCTCGAAAATTGGTCTCTAGCAGTTATAGCCCATAAACACTACATGAGAGTCTTTGCGATTCCTCCGTTAAAAGACTGCAAAACAACCGGATAAAGAGGTGGCTCGACAATTGAAACGGCCCGTGAACTCTATGATATGGGTCCCCACTGTGGGCACTGGGCAGCCTGCGGTGCAAAACCGTCGAAATTCTGCATTAGTCGCATGATAGCATGATAGTGTCATGGTTGTTAGTTGATGATTTATGTTATTGTTGTGGACATTAAATTGCTTAATATGGACATGCATTATTAACGTATATCGATGTTGTCAATATGATTTCCTACTGGAGTTCCGCTTTATATTTTTCTGTAAACTAACAAGTTACAGGTGTTGATATGGAACCAAGGACATAAACTTTATTTTTTAAGATGGTTCAACATGATAGATAGGATTTTCATTGTTGGCAATACTTATGTTTAGATATTAAGTCGAAAGTTTTGAAACTTTATTTGTTTATTTGTTTAGGCATTGTGGGCCTATTTCTAATTTGTTTATGTTCAGATTAGTTCGATGGACTAATTGTTATATGTCAGATGATTGTCAATGGTTGGGATACATTTCTATTTTATTGGAATTAAGATTGCGTTAAATTCTGGTTGCATTGTTTTATTTGCTTATTTCACCCCTAGAAGTTTGGGGTGTGACAAAGTAGATGTATAAAAACATGAAGAATGTATTGTAAAATATGATGAATTGTTAGTCGAACTAATGAAGCGCCGATCAAATGCAATCATCAAAAAATCCATGAGCAAACAATAAATTGAATGAGTACGTTGATATCGATCGGCGCTTCATTGCTTATTGTAAAAGTTCAATTTTCTTATATTACGGTCAAGGGTTTGTTAACCAATTGTCTTCATCAATAGAAATTCAATTTTCTTCTTATCTCTTAATATTTTGTATCAAGTTTTCAGCAAGGCAGTAAAGCTCAACCTTCACTTTCTTGCCGGGGAGGGGGGACTGTCTCAACCAAGATAGAAAAGAATGAGGCGATTGTAGGGACCCGAAAAAATTTGAATTTTTAAAATATTTATTTGAAAATTTATTTACGAAATAATTATTTGATTTATTATTATATGTTTCGAATTTTAGTTATAAGACCCAAGCCCAAGGTCTTCTGTTTTATTTCGGGCGCGTCTCTTTGCATGGTGTTTTACATGAGAGCCCTTGGGGGCCTTAAAAATTAAATTTTTGGCTTAGGGGGATGAAAGCTCATCTCATTTCCCTCATCTCATTCTCTCTACCATAGCTTTACCTTCTCTCTACCACGAACACTAATCCATTCAACCATTTTCAAATTCCTTTGAGATATAGGAAGTTTAGATCGTGCTTAACGTGGAATCGAAGACCGATCGTGATTTGGTACTCGGAAAGCTCGAATTCAAGCTTGGAGGTTCACCAAAGCTAGAAATTTCACCTATTGATCAAATCCATCATTTTGAAACTTGAGGTAGGAATTTCTACCTTGCATTATGTGTATATGATGTGTTGCGTCATATTTCGTGTATATATTGAGGTTTTAGTATGAGTTAGAGTATTGCAGAAATTTGGGATCGCGCAGAAATTCTGTAGACCACATAGTGGCGTCCGGACGAGAGACCTGGGCATCCAGACGGCTGGCCCATGAATTTTGGCAGAGAGGTTGTAAACGAGGCGTCCGAACGGGACTGCCTAGCATCCAGACGGAACCGGACAGGTCCGGACAAGAATGTCAAACTCCCTTTTGACTGTGTAGTTATCTCATATTATACCTTGAATCATCTTTTATTTGGTAATTTGACATGATCGCGGGTTACTAGTACGTTTGTTTTGATTGAGTGGAACATGATTGATATTATTTGAACGTGGTATAGATATGCATAACATATGCACATGTCGATATTGATTAATACAAGTATACTACTAGCCTCCATCGGGAGTGGTGCAAGAAAAACTATGGATTTAGCTTCTTCCGAAAAATGTGCTAGGAAACGACATGAATTGGTTTGGCTAGCCTCCATTTGGAGAAGTGTTAGGACACAAAATATGACTATTGATTGACACATATTGACGACTTGGCTGACCTCTGTGGGGAGAAGTGCTAGGACATAATCTATCTTGATATAACTTGATCATATTGATCAGCACTTTTGGGCGATAAGTTGGCAGTGAGATGTGGTTGTAACACTTGTAATGTATTTGGGCCGGTAATTCCCCTTTCTTTTGAAAACTATTAGATACTTACCTTTTTGGGTACCGCATCTGTGAAATATTTTGGATCATTAAACAGTGTTTAGTGAGAATTGTGGAAGATACACTGTGGTTTATTGTATTGGGAAACCAGGGGTTGACAACTTGGTGTTAGAGCGTGAGATACAACACTTTGAGACTGTGGGGAGACTTAGAGTCTCATAGGTTAAAAACTTTGCATTCTTTAAAACCATGTGTGTGCATGTGTGCATGACATTCATATCCATTGTACTGACTGTTTCTTATGAGTAAAGATAGAATTGATAAATCGCATTAGAAATTTGTGTTAGGCGTTGGCCTTGTATTTTGCTATTGTTTGATATTGCTAGTGCATTGCACTTTGCAAAGATATGTCTCATAGACGTAGTGTGAGATTTGGGGGACCTCGAGGCCGAGGTCGCTACCGTGAGATACCATTACCGGATATTATGAGTCAGCAAAGAGATGTTTCTCGTGCGAAGGAGGTGAACGAGAAAGTGGAACAGAACGTTGAACTGCCGATTGTCCCTAGTGTGTTTGCGAGAGCTTGTGGCTGCACTTGCCGAGCCCAATCTGTTGAACCCGGCCACAAGGGTCAGTGTTGGGAATCGAGCTAATGATGCCATAAGAAAGTTTCGTCATCTAAATCCACCACAATTCAGTAGGAAAGGTAGTGATTTTCTCGGGGCCAATCATTAGCTTTCTAAAATACGTAAACTATTCAATGTTTTGAGGATAGTAGAGGATGACCTGAGGGTCAATATTGTGACATGTCAATTGACGGGAGAGGCTAACGAATGTGGGAGTCGATACTTGAGCCACGGAAGAACGCGTGGAGGGTTGCTAGGCAAACAGCCAGGGTCGATGAACTGGATGTGGAGACGTTTACATGGGACAGACTTTGAGGTTCTCTTCGACAAGCAATATTTTTCGAAATCCTATCGTGAACAATTACGCGAGCAATTTTAGAGGTTGGAACAGCGAACTATGACCGTATCAGAATATGCTGCAAGGTTTCAAACATTATCCTATTGTGCACCGAAGCTCGTGGCTTCAGAAGATCGCAAGTGTCGGCGTTTCGAGAAGGCTCTTCACTCTTCAATTAAGAGGCTCGTGGTGAGCCAGCACAAGATCAATTTTGCCGATATTATTGAATGTGCGAGGAGTGTAGAGTTGCTCAAGCAGGCACAGCGAGGTCCCAGAGTTTGGGAGGCGAGACAATCGAGTGTGGCGCCTAACTATACTTCATCTTCAGGTAGTTTTGAGAGTTAAGGGCGCACGCGCCAGAGAGAGCAATTTCAGTCTTAGAGGAGCCATTCCAATCTTCGGCCGCCAGTTTCGTCGGACTCGCGGAGCAATATTTTGAGACCTCCGAGTATGCTTTCGATACAACCAACCAGGCCATATCCGTACTTAGTGCCCAGTACCTCCCAAGGTTTGCTACACGTGTGGCAAAGAAGATTACGTTTCAAGAAATTGTCCACAAGGGCAAGGAACGCGTGGTGAGGTTGGCGCGGTACAGCAACTGAGCGAAGGACAAGGGTAGAGGCAACAATCTCATGGGGCTCCACAACGACGACGACAATTTCATTTTCGTCAGGCCACTTCGGTTCAAGTTTCTCAATCCAAAAAAAGGGCTAGTTCTTCGGCGCCAGTAAATTTTGCTCGACGTGAATCCGAGTATATGCAAGGACATCGTGTTCCCACTAGAGCTTACAACATTACCTCTGCAGTGGCACCATTTACTTCTCAAAGTCCAAACACATCAGTTGTGAGGGGTACATTTCTCGTATTCAACTCTTTTGCAAAAGTTCTATATGATTCTGGAGCATCGCATTCATTTATTGCTGTATCATTTGCTTGTGTTTTGGAGTTGAAAAATATTTTGTTAGACCCACCGCTGCAAGTTGAGATACCTATTGGAGGGAGCTCACTACTTGACTGTGTGTAGAGATTACGAACTTGTTATACTTAACTGTCGTTTTACTTGTGATTTTATTGTCCTGAGCATGACCGGATTTAATATTATCTTGGGTATGGACTGGTTGTCTACCCATCATGCTATGATTGATTGTCTCAAATGCCGGGTCCGTACTTACTTACCTGATGATGATTGTTTTGAGTTCTTTGGAGAACGTCGGGAGCCCTTAGAGCCTTATCTTTATGAACCTAGCAAGAGAGATTCTATTTATGCGTTATTGGCTAGCTTAATTCTTGATGAGAATGTGCATGCGCACGGTGAGTTAACGTTAGTGCTACGAGATTTTCCAGATGTGTTTCCGGAAGAGTTACCCGATTTACCTCCCGAGAGAGAGATTGAGTTTGCGATAGATTTGATCATGGATGTCGCACCGATTTCTATGCCTTCGTATTGTTTTACGTCGACCAAATTGAAGGAGTTGAAAGTCAAATTGCAAGAGTTACAAGATTTGGATTTTATACGCCCAAGTACGTCACCATGGGGGGCTTCAACCTTATTTGCACAGAAAAAAGATAGATCTTTACGCTTGTGTATCGATTATCGAAAGTTGAAAACCGTGTGACTGTGAAGAACAAATATCCAATGCCGAGAATTGATAATTTGTTTGACCGACTCTGAGGAGCAAAGTGTTTTTTGAAGATTGATTTGAAATCAGGATACTACCAGCTGAGGGTTCGGAATGAGGACATCCCGAAGACCGCATTTCGTACATGCTATCAGCACTATGAATTTGTGGTTATGCTATTTGGGTTGACCAATGCATCTGCAATATTTATGGATCTTATTAATCGTATCTTTCGCATGTACCTCGATCAATTCGTGGTGGTGTTTGTTGATGATATTTTGATCTATTCCAGCACTGAGGAAGACCACCAATCGCACCTTGACATCGCTCTTGGGCTTTTGAGGGAACATCGTCTTTATGCTAAGGTTAGAAAGTGTGGGTTTTGACTTTTCGAAGTCAGGTTTTTACAGCATATTGTTTCGCAAGGTGGAGTATCTGTTTATTCGGATAAAATAGAATTTGTTTTGGATTGACAGCGACCGAATAATGTTTTTGAGTTTGGCCGGATACTATCGACATTTCGTGCTTGACTTCTCTCATTTGGTTACGTCTATGACTCGATTAGCTCGTAAGGGGACACGTTTTATTTGGGATGATATTTGTGAGGCAACGTTTGAGGAGTTGAAACAACGTCTGACTAGCGTACCAGTGTTGATTGTACCCGAGAGAGGAGTTAGTTACTCGGTGTACTGTGATGCATCAAAGAATGGACTTAGATGTGTCTTTATGCAAACAAGACGAGTTGTGGCCTACGGGTCAAGGCAATTGAAGATTCAATAACGGAATTATCCTACACATGATTTAGAGTTTGTTACAGTTGTGTTCGCACTCAAAAATTTGGTGACATTACCTCTATAGGGAGAAGTTCGAGGTGTTTTCTGATCACAAGAACTTGAAGTACTTATTCTCTCAGAAGGAGTTTAATTTGAGACAACGACATTGGATGAGCACATAGAGGATTATGATTTTGAATTGCAGTATCACTTGGGAAGGCGAATGTTGTAGTGGATGCTTTGAGTAGAAAACCAATTCGATTGGCGAACTTGGCCATTCGTGGATGAAAAGTGGTGAATGAGTTGGGGAGTTATGCAACGCATTTCAAGGAAGCTAGTGATGGATCAACGTTATGCAATTTAACGATCCAATCTGCCTTATCCACCCGAGTAGTGGACGCTCAACAACACGAAAAAGAGACGGAGCAGTTGCACCGAAATTTCTTTAGTGGCAATGCATGAGATGGGTTGATGATTTATGCAGATCAAAACTTTCGCTTCCAAGGAAAGTTATTTGTACCCGTCGCTTGTCGGAAAGTGATTTTATGAGAGTTTCATCATTCTCCCTTAGCCGTTCATCCAGATGGAACGAAAATGTATCATGATTTACATTGGCAATTTTGGTGGTTCGGAATGAAGCGAGATACAGTAAGTTTTGTATCGAGATGTTTGATATGTCAACAAGTGAAGGCCAAACACCAACAACCTGCGGGAGAGTTACAACTATTGCCAGTGGTGGAATGAAAATGGGAGAACGTGATGATAAACTTTGTTATGGGTTTGCCGAGATCCCCAAGAGGGCATGATGCGATATGAATAATAGTGGACCGTTTGACCAAGACCGCTCACTTTTTACCGATTTAGTGGAGAAGCTCAGTCGATTATATATCCATGAGATTATCCGATTGCATGGAATTTCAGTTTTTATTGTGTCTGACCGAGACCTGAGATTCACAGCACGATTTTGACAGAGTTTGCAAGCAACACTCGACATGAACTTATTATCTAGTACTGCGTATCATCCACAAACTGATGGGCAATCTGAGCATACGATTCAGATCCTTAAAGATATGCTTCGAGCATGTGTCTTGGATTTTTGGGGTAGTTGGGAAGATCACTTGCCGCTTGTTGAGTTTGCGTATAACAACAACTATTAATTGAGCATTGAGATGGTATCATTTGAAGCCTTGTATTGTAGACCGTGTAGATCGCTAGTACGTTGGACCGAATTGAGTGAGGCAACATTTGTCGGATTAGATTTGATTTGGGAGACTATCGAAAGAATGAGGTTAATTCGCAAGCAACTTTTGATAGCGCAAGGGAAGACTACCGAGTTAGTCAAGATGATTCGCCAATAATTACTTACCGCTCAAAGTCGACAAAAAATCTATGCCGATCGACGTCGTTGTACGTTATCGTTTGAGGTGGGAGACCATGCGTTCTTGAAAGTTTCGTCAGGACGGGGCTTATCGCGTTTTGGACGGAAAAGAAAGTTATCACCGAGATATATCTGACCGTTTTATATCATTGAGAGGATATGAGAGGTTGCTTACCGTTTGGCCTTACAGCCGAAGTTGTCGGGTGTGCATGACGTGTTTCATGTTTCGATGTTGAGGAAGTACAAACCGGATCCTTCTCACGTTTTGGAATGGTCCAAATTAGAGCTTGAGGCTGGTGCGTCTTATAGAGAACAACCGGTACGCATTTTAAATTCCCGAGAGCAAGTGTTGAAAGGTAAGACGATACCATTGGTTTGTGTAATATGGGGCAACCAAGATAAGGAGGAATCGACTTGGGAACATAAGAACGAAGTTCGGGAGAAATATCCGCATTTGTTTACTCCTTGATTTCTATGTGTTTGATACCAAATTGATGGTTTGGGGCGTATTTGCCACCATGTCTACGTGCTTATTGAATGTTATTGACGCATGAGCTATGTGTTTACTTATAGTGGATTCGTGAACTCTTGGTTTATGGAATGTATTATACCTATCAATATCGTAGATATAAGTTATTGATTTTGAGGACTTGATTGTTCGTTTGTTGTTATGTACTCATTGAGCATGACATATGCATGAGTCGCATTGATGTTTTCGATTGATTTTATTTGAATACGATGACTTGATTGTTGGACATCCGTTGAGATTTGTGGAAGCACTGAATATTTTATATTAAGGATTAAGACAATTACGGTGTGTCTGTGTCTTGATAGTTGGTATTATAAAAAGTATTGGTGTCCAATACTATTGCTTGGATTTTTGGTGGAGTATCCGTATCTTACTTGTTGATTGTGTATAAAAGTGTGTGTAATTTCGAGTGCGAAATTTTTTTCAAGTGCGAAATTTTTTTCAAGGAGGGGAAGATGTAAGGACCCGAAAAATTTTGATTTTTTAAAATATTTATTTAAAAATTTATTTGCGAGATAATTATTTTATTTATTATTATGTGTTTCGAATTTTATTTATAAGACGCGAGCACAGGGTCTTTTGTTTTATTTCGCACGCCTCTTTATGTGTTGTTTTAAATGGGAGCCCTTGGGGGCATTAAAAATCAGATTTTTGGCCTAGGGGAATGAAAGCTCACCTCATTTCCCTTATCTCACTCTCTCTCTACCATAACTCTACCTTCTTTTTACCACCACTACAAATCCATTCCACCATTTTCAAATTCCTTTAAGATATAAGAAGCTTGGATCGTGCTTAACGTGGAATCGAAGACAGATCGTGATTTGGTGCTCAAATTCAAGCTTGGAGGTTCACCAAAGCTAGGGTTTTCACCCATTGATCAAATCCATCCTTTTGAAGTTTGAGATAGCGATTTCTACCCTGTATTATGTATATATGATATATTTTAGGTCATATTTCGTGTATATATTGAGGTTTTGGTGTGAGTTGGAGAAATTTAAGATCGCGTAGAAATTCTGCAAATCGCATAGTGGCGTCCAAACGGGAGACCTGGGCATCCGAACGACTGCCCCAGGAATTTTGGCAGAGAGGTTGTAAACGGAGCATCCAGACGAGACTGCCTAGCGGGTCCTCCGGGAATGTCAAACTCTCTTTTAGCTGTGTAGTTATCTCATATTATGCCTTGAATCATCTTTTATTTGATAATTTGACATGATCCCGAGTTACTAATACGTTTTTTTTGATTGAATGAAACATAGTTAATATTATTTGAACGTGGTATAGATATGCATAACATATGTACATGTTGATATTGATTAATACAAGTATAATGTTAGCTTCCATCGAGAGTGTTGTTAGGAAAACTATGGATCTAGCTTCCTGCGAAAAATGTGCTAGGAAACGATATGAATTGTTTTCGCTAGCCTCCGTTGGGAGAAGTGCTAGTACACAAAATATGATTATTGATTGACACGTATTGACGATTTGGCTGGCCTCCGCGGGGAGAAGTGCTAGGACATAACCTATCTTGATATAACTTGATCATATTTGATTAGCACCTCTTTCGGGCGATGAGTTAGTAGTGAAATATGGTTGTAACACTTGTATTGGTAAACTAAGGATTTTGTGAGTAATTTCTCTCACATGGGTTCCCTTATTCATATTATAATGCTTGCCACATGAAAGTTTTGTATTGTCATACAATGTTCATAGTGCATACCATTTCATCTCATATGCACATAGTCTTGACATAGATTTTCCTACTGGTCTTATAACTCAATAGATTTTCCTACTGGGCTTGTAACTCAACCCTTCCATCTTTCAGGTACCGCACTGATGAATAACATGGAGTGTGTGATGTGCATTGCCTAACATCTTTCGGGAAGCAAATCGAAGGAGTTACTTAATATCTTTATGAACTTATTTTTGGAAGATGTATTGTAACTTCTACTTGTATTTTTGGTTGAAGATAAATGGGGTCTTCTACCATTTTCGAGGTCATGGGTAATGTATTTGGGCCGATAGTGTCCTTTTCTTTTGAAAACTATTGGATACTTACCTTTTTTGGGTACCGCATCTGTGAAATATTTTGGAACATTAAACAGTGTTCAGTGAGATTTGTGGAAGATACATTGTGGTTTATTGTATTGAAAAATCAGGGCATGACCGCGATGATTTTGGGCTAAGGTCCGAAATCAAAGACGCTGCCCCCACAATCAAGATAAAAGAGACTAGAGTCTCTTGGCCCAGATAGACATGGAGAATTATACATTTCTCATCCAAGCTCTATAAGTGTTGGTCTTAGCAAGACATTGGGCCAATGTGCTGGACTAATGTCCAAAATCACTCTCAATGACTCGGTTGTTCGAGCAAAAGGCCTAATATTTCGGCTATATGCTCTAGAAAAAGGCTTAGCAGGAAAACTTGGAGAAAAGTCCTACAGGTGTGAAAAGCCAGAGAAATGTTTTTGGAGAAAAGAAATCATTGACAATATCACGAGTTTCCTGGTATAGATAATCAAGCTAAAAGCAAAATTCTCTCTACAATACATGGAATAACGATGAAAGTGCTTAAGCAACATTAACTGATGTAATAAGTACCTAGGCTACCTAAAAAGCGTGCTTCAAAGTTTTCAATCTCATTTAAAAGACTGTACCATTTTATTTTACGGTTTCAATACATACATGTACTAGTGTGTACCGTTTAGGATTTAGGAAAAACTTCATTTGGGTAGCTATTTATGATAGGTGTACATACAAGGACACAAATAATAAGTGATTGACCGTATATTAACATTTCGACACCTATTTTTACTTGTTGCTATCATACAAATAACCTAGTTCTGTTTTCACTAAAAGCTACAAGTACAGCTACATGGGTTTAAACCAAACCCTCACCCAAACAACGTGTACAGCGCATCCTTCATCCCCCATATCATTTTCTTCCTCAGTCACAGACTACCCACACTATACTTAAAGGCATACATTCTCACACACATATGTATATATAATAAACGGGCATATGTAAGACTATAAGAGTAATCTAATCTCCAACAAATTTGATGGAGTTCTGTGAGAGAAGTAGAGATCTATACATGGCAAAGAATGAGTTCCACATAAGAGTTCGAAGGTCTGCCACAGCAGAAAATCTCCAATTCCCACAGATATTTGCATCGCACGGGAAGACGGGAAAAAGACGAAGCAGCCAAAATAATTCGAGAAACAACTGAAAAAGCACGAGTTTTCCAATAACGGTATCACTTGCATGTTGTCCCATTTTTCCTTCGATACAGTATATCTACTAGTACAAAATGAGATTCACAACATTGAAACGCTTTAGTATAGCTTGCTGACCCTTCCTGATACTAGAAAAAAATAAGTAGCCAACATAAAGGCTATTCACTTATGCTGAAAATACTATTGACCTCCTACTGAGTATAAGCTGTAAAATTTTCAACCAGTGACTAAAGCAAATATCCAAGATTGGTTTGTTCTATAGGTACTGTTTAATATTTCAAAAACTTTAGATACCTCTGTAAATTTGTCCCACACCCAATCATTATGTTCTCATCCATTAGGGCGCGTTTGTTAGTGCTCAAAGAAAGGTTCATTGCTTATCACCCCGGATATGGCAATTCAGGTTGTTATATCCGGGGTTTGTTCAGCTCGTTTCCCCCGGATATCATGTTCGGGAAACTATTTTGTCTGCTTCAAGGGGATAAAATTATCTCAACTCTTCCCTTATCCATATCATATTCCCATCCACAGCCCCCTTCTATTTACACAAATATCATCTTAATTACGCATAAACCATCCACCTAATCATATCTACCATATCTTGATTCTTCAGACAATAATTAAACAAATCTTTCGTAACTATTCACCCGTCTATAATAAATTTCTCTTTTCTCTATATATCCGCTCTTACTATATCTAACATATCTCTCCAAAAATTTTGATCTCTAAAAAATGAGTCGCTAATATAATAATAAGATGCATGACTAAATGAACTAGTACCCAAACAATCAACAACTGAAGTATTAAAGTGTAAGAAAGACTGGATGCTAATTACCAAACCATAGGGGGAAAACACCCAAAACAACAGATGAGTAACTGAAAACCTTCACTTAATAATCATAGATATTCCACGTACAAAAGTGAAAAGTTGACAAACCTTCCGTCGCTTTTTCCTAGCGGTTCATCATATTGGACAGCATAAACCAGGCCCAAGATTTTCTGTTTTGCCAACGAACTTGACAACACCCCTCTTCGCTCCTCTTTCAACTTGACATCTATCTCCAACCTTAACAGCCAAAAAAACAGAGTAAAAACATAATTGGTGTGCATAACTCTTTCGGAAGAGATTACACAAACATGATAAAGGAGTAAAACTAAAACACTTCCTTTGAAAACAAAGAAAAACAGATCATCAGGCAACTGGCTGATAACAAAATAATGACAAGTTTTACCTCCTTTATAGGTTCAGACATGTAAAGGGCATGAAAGAAGGTTATTTGTCTGGTTCCATAAATGCAAACTCTATAGCATAGACACCTGACATATGAATTCTTAAAATTGGGATCACAAATAAGGCGGAGGGCATGGCAAAAACATATTATTTTCTTTACTTGCAGTGCGAACACTAAACACTAACCATAAATAACCCAAAGTCCAAAATTTAAATATACACATTATCTAAATATATTATTCCCCGTGGCTACACATACATAAGGATATGTATGTATGGACATGTACACGTACATATCTACATATGTATATGAATATATACATGTATCAAACTATGTGTATACATATATATGTAGATATGTGTACACGTATATAAGTACATGTATTTATATATATGTACAATATGTATGTGTATATAGATATCTATCTACCCACTATCTATTTATCCCTCCCTATGTATGTATATGTACATATACATGTAAATAAACAGATTAGGGCTAAAAGTGAATTTATTCGGTTTTTGCGAAATCAACGAGTGGACATGAAATGCTGGCTTCAATCTATGTATAACCTGTAACTACGACACTAGCAATAAAATTTGATAATAATTCACAGACATGTTGCGTTAAAACCTGCTATTGTTACAAACAATATCAACTTTGCAAAGATGGTCTATCTATATGCAACCGGCTAAATCATAGCTTTGAAAAACATAACCAAGTACTTTCCTCACAATAAAATTAACATTAAGGTTAAAAACCACTATCATAACTTGGGAAAACAGAACCAAGTACTTTGCAAGGATGATAATATTTTATGTTTTATATAACTTTAGTGAAATGAATAGCACAAATGAACGAAGAAAACTAAGTTTTTTTTAGAGAAAAGGCATTAGAAATGAATGAACAAACACATTTACCAAAATTTTATTTTCCTCTAGCAAGACCAATATACCTGTGTGTACGTACAGCCAATGAATAACCATAAATTATGCTACAACATACTAACGTCAACCGGTTAAACAGTAAACAAATGCTAGTAATGCCAATGAATAACCATGAACCAAAATATTGGCAGCCCAAATTGCATAGCCAAGTAAGGGATTTAACCAGAATTCTTAGTTAGACACAGCATAAAAAATTTGACAGCATTCTTAAACAAATTAAAGAATTGACAACCTTAAAAGAGTGCATAACTACTAAATAATAACAAAAAACCAATAGAGTAACGTTCCTAAATCATCTCCTTAGTGTTTCTTTTGACTTCCAATGCCATGAAGATTTATGTTTCTTGCTCCCCTTGCAAGCAAGATTCAATTAAACACAAAAGAGGTAGTAGGAGATGGCTGTGATATGATGAGAAAACTGCGGTTCAAAAAGTATTCAAAATTTTAAAACAGTAATTAGATGAAAAAACAAACAAACAAACCAAGGTGTGCCATTGTTGAGTGTTTTGTACTTTTGTTGGTAGTGCCCATACCATAGAAACCAAACAGGACATAAGAGCAAGAAAACAGGTGACTGATACATTTTCCAGGCTACGCCAATGATCACAACTCTAATTCATTGTCAAATTTGCACCAGAAAAATCCAAAGCAAAGGGCAAATAGGAAAAAGAAGAAAGACAAAAAGGCCAAGAAGGAGCCCACTTACAAAGGATATGTAAGACTAACAACAGGCCCGAAAATCAAACACAATGAATCAAGTTAAATAAGGGGATCTCAAGGGATGGGCTCGAGAATCGAGATAAGTGATTTAATTGGTTATTCTTTGTTGCCATTGCTCAGTGAATGAAGCCAATTCAGTGCACTGCTTGGCTCTAACAGTGATGACATGCTGAGTAAAAATATATATCTCTATGCAATTTTCAATAAAAAAATAATGAAAAATACTCACAAAATACAGAGAAAAATCTACTAAAACAAACAAACAAAGAAGTGTGCTTATTGGAGTGAAGAAGAAGGAATAACCTGGCAAAAGAAGAAGGAATAACCTAGCATATTGGAGTGCCCAGTAGAAGTACTGGCAGATCTTCTTGAGAATGATGATGATGCTTATCTCCGGGGACATCATTTCTCCATGCTGCGTTTTGGCAAAGCTCTCAATAACAGATCAAACCCTACGCGTGATCGCATAGTAAGTATAAAAAATTCCTGTCTTCTACCGAAATTTTTGAAGAGAACAAAATAGAACTTGAAACTGCATTCGCCTATAGGAAAATAGGTGGAAAGACAAACCTGGAGACGTAAGCATGTTTCTAAAGGAAATTCATCCAGCTTACTAAAAGTTACTGGATCTTCAAAATTGGTACGAAATAGGTGGATAGATAAACTTGGAGAGGTAAGCATGTTTCTGATGGAAATTCGACCACCTTACTAAAAGTAAATGGATCTTAAAAATTGGTCCAGGTATATCTTCTCCCATACATGGGTAAGTCACGCATTTTCATAAGGTTAATAAATTCTCAAAAGTCCAACATCCCTCTTGAATTGTTTTGGCATCCAGTCCTCTCACATGAAACCATGATTTCATTTAGATCACCCCCTATGCACCATTGTTACTCGGTGGATTTTTTTTACAGCCTCTAACTCCTACAGTTCTCTACGTTCAAAAGAGCAATTATGAGCAATTTGTCGTTGCTTTGCTTATCTACGCAATCCCACAATACAAATAGAGTATCAAAGTTCAAAGAGCAATCACGGCTAAGCAAATCTTGACAATGAGTTGTTCATAGTAGGCAAGTTAGGTGTTCGCGTTTTTCCAACAAAGCTACAAATAGAGTGCCGAATTTCAATTTATTTTTTTACTTGCCTGTGTCACTGACACTATTGCCATCCTTGTTTTTGCCAAAAAGTACACTTGAATAGAACCTTAGTAGACACACATGTACATGTATGTGTCTCTCCCTAACATTTCATCAAACACGTGGAATGCAATCTGAAAATGGAGAGCACATAAACAAAATGTGTAGGGCTGTTTGCTGCCGATCAGAGTTTGCAGTAAATAAAAAGTAACCCTTACACATATCATGTAGGGCACAAAAGACATCATACTTACTGGGTCATCTTTTACTTGAACCCTATGAGAGAAACTTGTGAAATAAAAATTATCTGGTTCATTTTAAGAGGAACCCCATGAGACGAATACCTAGCAAGCACCACTATTACCCATTTGCAAAAGCCACATGCCATGTTTCGCCCATTTAAGAAAAATGACAGAGATGTAAAAAAGAGAAACTTATTTTAATGTTGATTAGTGGCACTACTATAGTGAAGGGAGAATACAATGATAAATCGATTCGCAAAATGGATCCAAATAAAAAATGCCCAAAAAAAACGCATATCAGACCTCATCGCTGCACAAAAACAGGCAAGATACCTCCTCGAGTAAAGAGAGAGAGAGTGGAGGGGTGTGTGATGAACTGACTTGTAACGATTCAAAATCACTGCGCTAAACTTGAACCGACCCACTTCAATCACTGAAAATCAAAACACACAGCGAGATTATGATACAACAAAAAATGGATGAAAACAAACAACTTTGGTCATCAAACCATAGAGAGAAACCTTGAGAGTCCAAGTCTTCAAATTGGAGAGAGAGACCTCGTTGCCCTTTAGTTCCATCGTCGTTGCCGCATACAAAGTCTGGCAAAGGCCACACCTCTACAGAGTCGTTCAAGAAGGCTGTAGCAAACGGAGAAAAAGAGAGAGGGAAGAGAAGTCTCTAGGAGATTAGGAAAGTAAAATAGAGAGGGGGGTTGATTCAAATTTTGAAAATGAGAGAGAGATGTCCTTTGCACAATAATCCAGAAACACCCATAACTTCTTTGGATAAATCTCATCCATTGGACTGACCATTGTTGTGAAAATATAATGTAACTTCAGCCGTTGCATCAAATCAATTATGACCCTTGGATTAAAAATGTAAGCGGTCCATACCGTTGTGAAATGTAGTACCAAACGAGATTCACTGACTAGTACACAGACCTGTACAAAACGAGATTCACAACATTGGTCCGCCTTAGTACAGCTTGCTAAGCCTTCGTGATACAAGAAAAAATTAAGCAGCCAACATAAAGGCTATTCACATATGCTGAAAATACTACTGGCCTAATACTAAGTATAATCTGTAAAATTTCCAACCAGTGACTACAACAAATATCCAACTATGGTCTGTGCTACATGTATTGTTTAATATTCCAAAAACTTTAGTTACCTCTGTAAATTTGTCCCGCACCCAATCATTATGTTCTCATCCCTTATGGTGTGTTTGTTAGTGCTCAAAGAAGGGTTCATTGCTTATCACCCCGGATATGAATATTGAGGTTGTCATATCTAGGGTTTGTTTAGCTCATCAGACCCCGGATATCATATCCGAGATATTATTTTATCTGCCTCAAGGGGATAAAATTCTCACACCCCTTCCCTTATCCATATCATATCCCCTTCTACAGCCCCCTTCTATTTATACAAATATCATGTCAATTACGAATAAACCATCCACCTACTCATATTTACTATATCCTCATCCCCCAGACAATACTCAAACAAATATTTCATAACTATTCAGCCTTCTATGATAAATCTCTCCTACTATATATCCACTCTTACTATATCCACCGTATCTCTTCCAAAATTTTGACAGCTAAAAAAGGGGTCGTTAATATAATGGCTTAATAAGATGCATGACTAAATCAACTAGTACCCGAACAATCAACAACTGAAGTACTAACGAGTAAGAAGACTGGACGCTAATTACCAAACCATAGGGGAAAACTCCCGAAACAACAGATAAGTAACTAAAAACCTTCATTCAATAATCATGGATATTCTACGTACAAAAGTGAAGAGTTGACAAACCTTCCGTCACTTTTTCCCAGCGGGTCATCATATTGGACACCAATCCAGAAAGCAAGTCCAAGATTTTCTGTTTTGCCAACGAACTTCACAACACCC
The DNA here is from genome assembly GCA_019985065.2 of Arctostaphylos glauca. NCBI lineage: Eukaryota > Viridiplantae > Streptophyta > Magnoliopsida > Ericales > Ericaceae > Arctostaphylos > Arctostaphylos glauca. The sequence continues at coordinate 14,084,302 of JAHSPW020000010.1, read as the reverse complement.
CTCTTCGCTCCTAGTTCCACTTGACATCTATCTCCAACCTTAACAGCCAAAAAAACAGAGTAAAAACATAATAACGATCACTACAACTGGTGTGCATAACTCTTTCGGAAGAGATTATACAAACAGGATAAAAAAAGTAAACTAAAACACTTCCTTTGAAAACGAAGAAAAATAGATCATCAAGCAACTGGATAATAACAAAATAATGACAAATTTTACCTTCTTTATAGGTTTAGACATGTAAAGGGCATGAATGAAGGTTATTTATCTGGTCCCATACATGCAAAATATGTAGCACGAACACCCTACACCATAGTTGTCGAAATCGTACGATACGCGATTCGTATCGTCCGATTCGGTTCGATTCACTACACAAACGGTTCGAACCTAACCTATGAATCGCAAAGTGTAAGTAATCGGCCAGGGAATCGCCGAATCGTGAACCGAACCGGTGAATCGCTGGAATCGTGCGATTCACGTTCTGACGAAACCAGAAACCAGGAAAGGAAATGGTGGAACGAAAATGGCAAAAAAACGGACGACTCTGTTGCACAAGGTTCAAGCCTTACCAAAAATTAATTTACCCTAAATCCCTACACCGTTTTACCATAAATAAGAACCCTAAGAGAGAGATTGAACTCAACCTTGTGTTCCACTGTTTTGTTCGAACTTGACCTTCATCTGTTTTTCCGAAGAGAGAGACCTTCGATCTGTTTTTCGTTCAGTGTTTTGTTCGAAGTTGACCTTCACCAGTCGACCATTGTTCTCCTGGGTTCTTTGGTTCTGCAACTCGACCAACGGGAGAGAGATCGCTGGAGACTGGAGAGAGAGATCGCGGGAGCTGGTTGGACGGCGCCGGCAGGAACGGCCACGGTCGACGACGGTGGTGGGTGCGGCTGACCCCAGTCAGTCAGAGACTCAGAAATATAAATATACGTTAAGACTTAAGGAACGTGGAAGAGGAAGCGGAAGGTTAGTGGTCTGACTCTCAGTATTCTCTTAGACTTAGTGGTCTGACTCTCAGTATTCGGTTAGTGGTCTGACTCTCAGTATTCTCTTAGACTTAGTGGTCTGACTCTCAATATTCTCTTAGACTTAGTGCCTTAGTGGTGTTTACTGTTCACACTTCCCATTTTTTTATTGCTCCAGAGTCCAGAGTTAAGACTTTTTATTGATTGCTATATTATATTTGTATTTTTAACATGTTTAAAAAAAAAAGACCGAATCGGAACGATTCACGATTCGATTCGATTCACGATTCATAACTGGACCTTTTCGATTCTCGATTCGATTCTCGATTCGATTCTCGATTTGACAACTATGCCCTACACATGAATTCTTAAAATTGGGAGAACAAATAAGACGGAAGACATGGCAAAAACATATTATTTCCTTTACTTGCAGTGTAAACCAAAGTAATTAATCCTGTACCGTACCGCCTGGTACCGGGCGGTACGTCCCATACCGGACCAAAATCGGTACCGTCAGATGTCTGTACCGTTCTGGCGAGAATACCAGCGGTTCCGGCCAGTTCTGGCCAATACCGTTTTTTTTTTATTTTTTCCCATGTATTTTTTAATTACATTTACATACCTTTGTTTTTTTTCTCATTTTCCTCGTAAATACTCCTAACTAAGGTATGAAAATTTATAATGCAAAAAAAAAAAGTTTTAACATTATTTTTTATGAAAATTAAAAGGAAAAATTAGCATTTTTTTAATTTGAAGTTAACATTCCTTTTTATGAATGTTAACATTCTTTTTCTTTTAAACTTAACATTGCTTTTTAATGTAAAATAAAAAAATAAATGTCAACCTTTCTTGATAATTTCATACATAAATGAAACTAAATCATTTCTTTTCCACTTTCGATAATTTATGAATGTTAATTATTCTTTTCAATTTCTCTAGACAAGAAAATGAATGTCAATTTTTCTTTTTTTCACTTTTCATACCTTAATGTTAAAATGAATATTAATTTTCTTTCTAATCAAGTGTACGCTAACTAATTTTATAAATTTTGTGAATTAAATAATATTGAAATATCATAAGCTTATTATTGTCCTTTGAAAATATTATATTTTGGGAGTTATTTTTAAGTTGTGGGATTTACTTTATATGTTAAATATAATTTTTTTGTAAAGAATATTAGTTAAAAAAATTATATTATTTTTTAGTTATAAATCCAGAACGGTACCCCAGTACCTATCGGTATCAGTACGTACCGTACCAGTAACAAAATCGGTACTCTTACCAGTACGAGGTTGCTAACTTTGGTGTACACACTAAACACTAACCATAAACAACCAAAAGTCCAAAAATTTGAATATACACATGTATAGAAATATTTCATTCCCTGCAGCTACACGTACATATGGATATGCATGTATGGACATGTACACGTACATATCTACGTATGTATATGAATATATACATCTATCAAACTATGTGCAGACATATATATGCAGATATGTGTACACATATATAAATACGTGTATTTATATATATGTACAATATGTATGTGTACATAGATATCTATCTATCCATTGTCTATTTATCCCTCTCTATGGATACATACATACATAGATATATAAACATATAAGGGCAAAAAGCCAATTTCCTCAGTTTTCTCGAAATCAACGAGTGAACATGAAATGGTGGCCTCAATCAATGTATAACCCGTACCTACGGCACTCGCAATAAAATTTGAAAATAAGTCGCTGACATGTTGCGTTAAAGCCTGGTATTAGTTACAAATAATATCAACTTTGCAAAGATGGTCTATCTGTATGCGACCAGTTAAATCATAATTTTGAAAAACATAACCAAGTACTTTCCTCACAACAAAATTAACATAAAGGTTAAAAACAACTATCATAACTTGGAAAAACAAAACCAAGTACTTTGCAAGGATGATAATGTTTTATGTTTTAAACAACTCTAACAAAATGAATAGAAAAATGAATGAAGATAACTAAATTTTTGTAAAGAAACGGCATTAGAAATGAATGACGAAACACATTTACCAAAATTTTAGTTTGCCCTAGCATGACCAAAATACCTATGCGTACGTAGTGCCAATGAATAACCAGAAATTATGCTACAACATACTAACGTCAACCGCTTAAACAATAAACAAATGCTAGTGGTACCAATGAATAACCACGAACCAAAATATTGGTTGCCTAAATTGCATAGCCAAGTAAGGGATTTAACCAGAATTCTTAGTTAGACAAAACATAAAAAATTTGACAACATTCCTAAACAACTTATAGAATTGATAACCTTACAAGAGTGCATCATTACTAAATAACAACAAAAAACCAAGAAAGTAATGTCCTTAAATCCTCTCCTTACTGTTTCTTTTGACTTCCAATACCATGAAGATTTATGTTTTTTGCTCCCGTTACAAGCAAGATTCAATTAAACACAAAAGAGATAGTAGGAGATGTCTGTGATATGATGAAAAAAATGCATTTAAAAAAGGATTCAAAACATAAAAATTCAAAATTTAAAATTTATTTTGTCTGTTTAGTACTTTTGTTGGTAGTGCCCACACCATAGAAACCAAACAGGACATAAGAGCAAGAAAATAGGCTACTGATACATATTCGAGGCTAAGTCACTAGTCACAACTCTAGTTCATTGTCAAATTTGTACCAGAAAAAACCCAAAGCAAAATAAAGGAGAAAAAAGGGAAAGAAGAAAGAGGTAAAGGCCAAGAAGAAGCCCACTTAAAGAGGATATGTAAGGCTAACAACAAGCCTGAAAATCTAGCACAATGAATCAAGTTAAACAAGAGGATCTCATACGATGGGCTCAAGAATCGAGATAAGTGATTTAAATGATTATTCTTTGTTGCCATTGCTCGGTGAATGAAACTAATTCAGTGAGGTGCTTCGCTCTAATAGTGATGACATGTTAAATAAAAAAAATAATATATATATATATATATATATATATATACAATTTTCAATAAAAAACAATGAAAAATACTCATAAAATATAGAGAAAAATCCACTAAAACAGACAGAAAGAAGTGTGCTTATTGGAGTGAAAAAGAAGGAATAACCTGGTAGAAGAAGAAGGAATAACATAGCATATTCGAGTGACCAGTAGAAGTACTGGCAGACCTTCTCGAGAATGACGGTGATGCTTATCTCGAGGGACGTCACTTCCCCATGCTGCGTTTTGGCGAAACTCCCAAAACAGATCAAACCTTACACGTGATCGCATAGTAAGTACAAAAAATTCCTCTCTTCTCCCAAAATTTTTGAAGAGAACAAAATAGAACTGGAAACTAAATTCACCGATAGAGAAATAGGTGGAGAGATAAACCTAGAGAAGTAAGCATGTTTCTGATGGAAATTGGTCCAGCCTACTAAAAGTAACTGGGATCTTAAAAATTGATGCGAAATAGGTGGAGAGATAAACCTGGAGATCTAAGCATGTTTCGTATGGAGATTGGTCCAGCATATTAAAAGTAACTGGATCTTAAAAGTTGGTCCAGGTATATCTTCTCCCATACATGGGTAAGTCATTCATTTTCATAAGGTTAATAAATTCTCAATGTCCAACATACCTATTGAAGTGTTTTGGCATCAAGTCCTCTCATATACAGCCTTGATTTCATTTAGATCACCCCCTATGCGCCATGGTACTTGTTGGATTTCTTTTAGAGCCGCTAACTCCTATAGTTCTCTACGTTTAGAAGAGTGTCATTATGAGCTTTCCATGCCTCAGAGAAAAAGTATGTAGAAAACAATTTGTCGTTGATTTGCTTTTCTATGTAATCCCCACAATACAAATAGAGTGTCAAAGTTCAGAAAGCATTCACGGCTACACAAATCTTGACAACGAGTTGTTCATAGTAAGTCAGGTGTTCGCATTTCCCAACATACCTTTAAATAGAGTGTCGAATTTCAATGTTTTTTTACTTGTCTGTGTCACTGACACTATAACCATCCTTGTTTTTGCTAAAAAGTACACACTTGAATAGAACCTTAGTAGACACACATGTACATGTATGTGTCTCTCTTAACATTTTATCAAACATGCGGAATACAATCTGAAAATGGAGAGCACATAAACAACATGTGCAGGGTTGTTTGCTGCTGCTCAGAGTTTGGAGTAAATGAAATGTAACCCTTACACATATAATGTAGGGCACAAAAGATATCACACTTACTAGGTCATCTTTGGCTTGAACCTATGAAAGAAATTGGTGAAAAAAAAAATTATTTGGGTCATTTTAAGAGTAACCCCACGAAAGGAATATCTAACTAACGCCACTATTACCCATTTTGCAAAAGGCACTTGCTAAGTTTCGCCCATTTAAGAAAAATGACAGACGTAAAAAAGAGAAACTCCTTTTAATGTTGATTAGCGGCACTACCATAGTGAAGGAAGAACACTGTGATAAATCTATTCCCAAAATGAATCCAAATAAAAAATGCCCAGAAAAAAAAGACGCGTTTCATACCTCTTCGCTGCACACCAACTGGCAAGATAGCTCCTCGAGTGGAGAGAGAGAGAGAAGGAGTGTGTGATGAACTGACTTGTATCGGCTGAAAATCACTACGCTAAACTTGAACTGACCCACTTCAATCACTGAAAATCAAAACACACAGGGAGATTATGATACAACTAAAAATGGATGAAAACATACAACTTTGGTCATCAACCCATAGAGAGAGACCTTGAGACTCCAGATCTTCGAATCGGAGAGAAAGACCACGTGGCCCTTTAGTTTCATCGCCGTTGGCGCATACAAAGCCTGGCAATGACCACACCTCCACAAAGTCGTTGAAGAGGGCTGTGGCAAATGGAGAAAAACAAAGAGGGAGGAGAGGTCTCTAGGAGATTGGGAAAGTAAGAGAGAGTGTGGGGGTTGATTCAAATTTTGAAAATAAGAAACTAAGAATGGCCCTTTGCACAATAATCCAAAAACACGCGTAACTTCTTTGGTTTTTTTATCCATTAGACTGGCCACTGTTGTGAAAATGTATTGTAACTTCAGGCGTTGGTTCAAATCATTTATAACCCTCGGATTAAAAATATATGGGGTCCATACCGTTGTGAAATGTAGTAGCAAACGAGATTCACCGACCAGTACACCAACCAGTATACCGACCTGTACAAAACGAGATTCACAACATTGGTGCGCTTTAGTACAGCTTGCTGAGCCTTCCTGATACATGAAAAAATTAAGCAGCCAACGTAAAGGCTATTTACTTACACTGAAAATACTAGTGGCCTAGTATTGAGTATAATCTGTAAAATTTCCAACCAGTGACTAAAGCAAATATCCAACAATGTTTTGTGCTACGTGTATTGTTTAATATTTCCAACCGGTCATTGATGTTGGATACGGGGCTTTTACACATAAGTCAATTTACATGAGAAATGGAAAATATATAGAAGAACCAACCTACTTCCCTAGAGAATCTTTATGATAATCAATTTCTGAACCATGTTTTCCATCACACTCTTCCCAAGCTCTTATCCGCGCTACGTCACAAGGGCCTACGCATACTCCACCTATCATAGCATGCTTCACAAAAGATTCCTAAAACTAATTTGTAGACAAAAAGTAAATTAACTCTGAGCTCATTCTGCAATAAAAGTTGTCAAGCACTCAGGAGGTCTCTCTTAAACTCATTATGGCTTCTCTTCACCACACCATTGAACTCGATTATCGACCAATATTCTATAGAAAGCCAATAGGACGCGGAAGAAAGTCTAGAGGAAGAGGTCGAATGTAAACGCAAGACTCTTGTGGAGCTCAAAGTTTCTGCTTAGATGTAGAGCTCAATCTTTCCTTCTTCTTTTTTTAACAGGGAAAGCAAGTAGTGTCAATTTCATGTTGACATTTAGCTGGTAACTGATAATGGATACGGTTCTATCACATTGAACTTATATTTCACACTTTGTACGTGTTTCCTGTATAACAATTGAAGACGATTTACTAAAAGTTGATTAACAAGAAACACGATCGAAGACACGCGAAGACACATATAGGATACGAGACATTGCGTGTCTGCTATTTATCGAAGGTACGCAGCACTCATAGGAGATTTAAAAATTAGACTTTCGCCATAGCCACTAAATGAGATTTCTCATTCAAAAAAACAGTCAAAAGGCAGAGGAATGCCTGATAACAATTAGAAGAATTATCAATACATGCAACCACAATCCATTATTCAATAATAAATAAAAATGAATGTTGAATGATGATTGTGCAAGGATTACAATAGTAGATTGTGCAGTATGCAAACCTGTTCGAATCCCGATGTTCAAATCCATAAGCTGCTTCTGCCAAAGCGAAGGCAACTATAACCTGAGTGCAGAAAGGACAAACAATTATTGTTTAAACAAAGGAAAGGAGAAAATAACGCACTCAAAATCGAACAAACACTAAAAGAGTCAACTCAACTGAACCAATAAGCCCCATTCTTCATTAAAATTCCCGAGCACAAAGCTTGCAAATCCTGACCACCGTGTTCGTGTTCAAAAACAACATAACACTGAAGAAAATCAGCTTTTGCACTAAAACAAGCATTACCTATAAATAATATCGAGCATAAGTACACATTAAATAACTTAGCAATTTGCCAATTATTGATGCTGGATAGGGGGCTATTTACACGTAAGTCAATTTCCATGAGAAATGGAAAATATGTAGAAGAATCAACCTACTTCCCTGGTGACACTTTAGGATAATCATTTTCTGAACCATGTTTTCCATCGCACTCTTCCGAAGCTCTTATCCATGCTGCATCACAAGGGCCTAGGCATACTCAGCCTATCATAACATGCTTCACAAAACATTTCTAAAAATAATTTGCAGAGAAATAGTAAATTAACTCTAAGCTCATTATGCAATAAAAGTTGTAAGGCACTCAGACGATCACTCGTAAACTCATTACGGCTTCTCTTCCCCACAAAATTGATCTCAAGTATCGACCAATCTTTTTTAGAAAGCCAATAAGACGCATAAGAAAGCCTAGAGGCAGAGGCCGAATGTAAATGCCAAACTCCTGTGGAGCTCAAAGTTCGTGCTCAGATCGAGAGCTCAATCTTTCTTTCTTTCTTTTCTTTCAAAGGATAACAAATAGTGCCAATTTCATGTTTACATTTACATAATAACTAATAATGAATAAAATTCCACCATATTAACTTATTTAAAACTTTGTACATGTTTCGTTTATAACAATTGAAGATGATTTACGTAAAGTTGATTAACAAGAAACACGATCGAAGGCACGAGAGGACACATATAGGATATGACACATTGCGTGTCTGCTATTTATCGAAGCCACGCAGGCTACACGGCAAGGACACTCATAGGAGATTTAAAAATTAATACATGCAGCCACAATCCATTAAATGAGATTTCTCATCCAACAGAACAGTCAAAAGGCAGAGGAACATCTGATAACAATTAGAAGAAAAATTAATACATGCAGCCACAATCCATTATGCAGGAACAAATAAAAAAGAATGGTGAATGTGATTGTGCAAGGATTATAATAGTAGATTGTGCAGTATGCAAACCAGTCCAAATCCCGATGTTCAAATTCATAAGCAGCTTCTGCCACAGCCAAGGCAACTACAACCTGAGTGCATAAAGGACAAGCAATTATTCTTTAAAAAAATGAAAGGAGAAAATCGCTCACTGAAAATGGAACAAACATTAAAGGAGTCAACTCACCTGAACCAATAAACCCCATGATTCATTAAAGTTCCCAAGCACAAAACTGTCAAATCCTGACCACCGTGTTCGTGAACAAAAACAACATAACAGTGAAGAAAAAAATCAGTTTTTCCAATAAAACAAGTCTCACCTATAAATAGTATGGAAAATAACTACAAATTGAACAATTTAGCAATTTGCAGTTTTTGATACTGGATAGGGGGCTATTTACACATAAGTCAATTTACATGAGAAAGAGAAAATATATAGAAGAATCAACCTACTTCCCTGGAGGCTCTTTAGGATAACCATTTTCTTAACCACGTTTTCCCTCCCGATCTTCCCAAGCTCTTGTCCGCGCTACATCACAAGTGCCTAGGCATACTCAACCTATCATAGCAAGCTTCACAAAAGATTCCTAAAAATAATTCGTAGAGAAACAATAAACTAATTCTGAGCTCATTATGCAATAAAAGTTGTAAAGCACTCAGCTGGTCTCTCTTAAACTCATTACGGCTTCTCTTCCCCACACCATTGAACTCGACTATCGATCAATATTCTTTAGAAAGCCAATAAGACGAGGATGAAAGTCTAGAGGAAGAGGCCGAATGTAAACGCAAGACTCTTGTGGAGCTCAAAGTTCGTGCTTAAATGTAGAGCTCAATCTTTCTTTCGGTTTTTTTGCAAAGGAAAACACGTAGTGCCAATTTCATGTTTAGATTTAGCTGATAACTAATAATGAATACAATTCTATCATATCAAACCTATTTCATACTTTGTATGTGTTTCCTGTATAACAATTGAAGAGGATTTACTTAAAGCTGATTGACAAGAAACACGATCGAAGACACGCGAGGACACACATAGGATACGACACATTGCGTGTCTGCAACCACAATCCATTATCCAATAATAAATAAAAAATAAGGTTGCACAATGATTGTGCAAGGATTACAACAGTAGATTGTGTAGAATGCAAACCAGTCCAAATCCCGATATTCAAATTCATAAGCAGCTTCTGCCACAGCCAAGGCAACTATAACCTGAGTGCATGAAGGACGAACAATTATTCTTTAAAAAAAGGAAAGGCGAAAATAACGCACTGAAAATATAACAAACACCAAAGGAGTCAACTCGCCTGAACCAATAAACCCCATGCTTCATTGAAGTTCACGAGCACAAAGCTTTCAAATCCTAACGACCGTGTTCTTGAACAAAAACAACATAACACTTAAGAAAATAATTTTTGCAGTAAAACAAGCCTTACCTATAAATAATATGGAGCAGCTCCACTACAAAAGACATCAAGCAAACCTTTAAAATCAGAAGCAGAATAAGAGCTAGCATGTCAATTTTCTAATACCATAGAGACATCTCGTTATATTACAAATTGAATAAAGCTTCAAATCACATTTGATCTTAACCCAAACAACTCCTCTTGTTCTAATCAGATCACATATATCATACGGATTTATGTCATAACCTTTAAAAACTCCGTCATTTCTTGCAGTCCAAGAGCCCATACGATAGCAAAGAAACATGATTCCCCGTGCACTTTCCTACCCCATACATTGTTCCTTTTTAGAAGGAAAAGTGGTTCATAATTCAATTTTTTTCATTTGCTAGTTTACTTCTAAATTAGTAAACAAAATACATTTTTTGCCCACACAAAGTGTAGGACGATCATATTCTAACAATTTGAAATTACTTTGACCTCTTCAACATTTTCCCAACATGTACATATAATGTCCTGAGTGTGTCAACGACGAGTCAAATATTAGATGTAATAAAACAAAATTTATGCTTACTAAATATTGTCACTATCTTTATTTGTTAATCTTTTTTGCACAATTTTACTATCTCACAAAAAATTAGTCATATTATAGGAGAATTTATACGACTCCAGACCCTACCCAACCCATCAAAACGCCCATTAACATGCCTCCATCGTATTCCAACATATCTCTATAAATCTCCTAAATGTGACTTAATGAGTCACCAACAGTTAATGAAGGCATCAACTACCTATCATATGAATCGAACCTACAATTACTCCACCTAAGTGCAGCCGCACAACCCTTAGACCAAATACTCTGGTGTCTCAAAAAGTTGTCCTTCCAATAGTTAATGAACAATATTACCATGAACTTATATTTTTACCCTTTTTCTTTTACAAAATTAGCAGCAATAAAATGAGACGACAATGGTGTATCCTTAATACCCAAGGATAAATTTTTTCAAGTAAACTATAGGAGGCGCAATGACGAGATTGACTTATAAATTCAAACTTCCAAAACGGACTAGCAATAGGGAACAGAGGGAGTATACCCAGTTGTAGTCCTGATGCAGAGTGTAGATAACATTCACATGCTAAACTAAAACTAAAATTTGATTTACTTTTTGGAGTTCGGGATGAGGTCAAAAAAAAGAATAACGGACAAACATTGAATCCGAACAATTGTGCACCTCGGACCAAAGAACCAACCCTGGAGATCACTCGCAACACAATGCACCTCGAACCAAAGAATGAATTGGTAGAAGCAGTGTAATCCCTCCATCCCATAAACGGCGCGCTTTGATTTCTTCTTTGCCAACAAAATGAGGAAGCTATGAACCCCCTTTCGCTCTTCAGCCCTCTATTCCATCTCGCTCGCTGATCTTTTCGACCGTATTCTTGACCACGATCGAATCCCGCCCGCATTCGGGATAGACGGTAATAAGAACCAGTGCTCTGATCTATGACCATCCTGATCTAGGTTTTGAGCTAATGACCTCTATTCGATCTCAGAAGCAGATATTGAAGCTCCAAGCTCCGAAGAACCAGTGGTCAACCTCGGAGCCAGGAAGAAGGTCAAGTACGAGCCATCTTTTGCGTCTCAAGCCCTTTCGAGAAGAATCCCAGAGCAAGTGGGAAGAAGGAGTCAAGTCAGCCGAAGGGAAAAGAGAAAAGCGGACTCTGGTTCTACTCAGCCAGAGGGTGAAGCAAGTTCAATGCAGCTTCTCGGATGGAGGTTATTCCCCGCTAGAATGGGATTAGTCGGTGCCAGGAAAGAATCAAGAGTAAGCGAACTCACTTCACTTTTTTACTTTGATTCTTTTCTTCAAATTGCACGATTAACTCTTTTGTGCGTGTTAACAGCTTCAACCAAGAAACAATCTAGTGGAAAAGAGCCGCGTTCAAACTGGACTGAAGGGAGGAGGAATTTGAGACTCCGATCTTCCTGGCGATTCATTACTGGCTAGGGGTTTCGAATCAAAACATTCAGTAAGGAAACATAAGTTAGTAGATCCGATGGTTGGAGAAATAGGATAAATATAGAACATCGAACAAACCTGCAACTTCATTGCAACTTGATTAAAGCCCTAGAAACGAAGAGAGGAAAAGGAGGCCATCTGGTGTGTAACAATAGAGAAGGAACGAAGAGAGAAGGGGTGCGGGGTTAAAAGGGTTGCCGGATGCGAATGGTGGACAGAGGAGAGAGGGAGGAGTAGATTGGACAACCAGGAGACGAAGAGAGGAAAGGAGGCCGTCTGGGCAACTAAATTAAGAACCAGAACAGGGAACCAAACAAAATGGGAACCAAAACATGAAGGCATTTATTTAAATACTAAATATACTTGGCAACATGAAGACATTTATTTAACAAAAAGACAACTAAGGATGCTTCATTTGCCAACATTAGTTTCAGAAACCAGAATAGGGAACCAAACAAAATGATAAAATAGTATCAATTTACAAACCAGAACTCGAAAATGGAGTGAGGATGAGGTTACATCCTCGCAGCGCAGTAGAGCCCGCAGCAGTAGCAGAGCCCGTAGCAGCAGCTGCTGCAATGCATGCAGCTCAGAAAAGCGCGATGCAACGCACACAGAAGAAGAACAATTTGGCAATAACTTAAGAGCGTTATGAAACCGCGTCGCACGCAGCACAGCCCGCAGCAGAGCCCATAGCAGCAGCAGCTGCAATGCATGCAGCTCAGAAGAGCACGCTGCAATGCACGCAGAACAAGAACAAACTGAACAATGATTGAGGAGCGTTATGAAACTGCATAGAACGCAGCAACAGCAGCAACTGCATAGCACGCAACTCAGCAGAGCCCGCAGCAGCAGCAGCAGCTGCAATGCCCTCAGCTCAGCAGAGCACACAGCTGCAATGCAGGCAGCTCAGAATGTAATTGCCTTATAGCTGCTGCTACTGCTGCGTTTTATGCCTGAGATTGGTTATGAACACGACAAAGTTTTATGCCTGAGATTGATTTGACCTACTCTGCTGATATTGTCCTCAAATATCATTATGAGGAACATATTTGAATTGTCTGCCCAAGCGGTTCGTGTAACCAAACAACAACAACATGAAGACTAGATCATGAATCAATTCAAACAAACTAGAGGGGCTATGCCGCCACCTCCTCAAAGCAGTTCCAAGGGGTTATGCCACCGCCTCATGATATTGAACAAGTAAAAAATGCATACCATAATAAATCAAACAAAATAGAGGGGCTATGCCGCCACCTCCTCAAAACAGTTCCGAGAGATTATGCCACCACCTCGTTATATCAACCAAGCAAAAACATAGACAATTATACTTTCTCTAGCTTGTGTTACACCTCCAGTCTGTAGGAACTTAGATAAGAGGTTTCCGCTAGAGAAAGTATACTTGTTAAAATGTAAAATGCATCAATTTTGTAGAAAAGAAAGTATACCCTTTTGTAGAGTCCATAGTAACTTTTTCAGCAGGCCAAACAACAGTAGTTCCAAGAGCCTCGTCAAGATAAGTCATATCACTTGCACTCCTCCATAAAAATACTTCATGCTTCTTTACAACATCCACCCAAACTCTCCTTGCATTAGGCCCAATACGAATATGATGAACAAATGCATTTGGATCACTAGAAGACCAACGCACTTCAACAACTACGTTCTCTTGTCCCCACCCAATCAAACCAACTTGCACTTGTTGGTGTTCACACTCTTTAGAAACAAGGCGACAAAAAACAAACCGACAATTCAAGCTGTTAGAAACAATACTTTTGATATTGCAATAATATACTTAGTTTCGTGGATCGGTGTAGGTGATAATACCTCATTAGCTATTGGGGGAGGAACAATTGGTGTAGGTGGTGGTACCTCGTGAGCTATCTGCTGCTCCCAACTCTACAAAGTTCAACAATAGAAGGTATAAAAATTTATCCAAAATGGACCACGGTAAATGTCAATGCATAAAACTATAGGACACTTACTTGGTTTTCGGTTAGCCCGTCAATACAATCTGTATATTTTGAATTTGAGACTTGAGTTGAGCATTTTCATCACGTAGATGAGCTACTTGGCTACTCACATGCGAGAATATACCCAACCTTGTTTGTGACCCCTTTCCCAAATCCTCTTACACGGCCACGCTGCTTGGGACCAAGGATTTTAGAAATAGCAGCTTCTTTCAGATTACTTGATGATGATTTAGGGGTATGTTGTTCAACATTTTTGAATTCCTTCTACAAATTGTATAACGAAAAAACAATGTAAATAGTTAAGGTAGCTCTCTGATTCAGCATACAGGTAAACGAGGAGTCATGGCCTTACAATTGTTTTATACTATGGAAAACTCAGGTATGGACAACTAAAAACATCATAGCAGACTAAAAAATCATAAAAAAGCAGTGCAAGGTCAAATATAATAGATTCCATCCGGTCATTGAACTCACGAAAGAGTCAATTAAAAAGACAGTGCCAAGCTTAAATATACTCAAGTATTTCTTAACGAAGTCACGGTTGGCAACATACTTAAGCAGTATATACTAGAGATGCCTTACTTCACACTATTGTTATTTGAGTCAATCAAGTAGTAATCATCTCCATTTTCATTCAAAATCTTACAATGGCTGGATTGCAGCACTGTGAACAAAATGTTGGTAGACTGAAGCCAAGTGGTATTCAATACTCAAAGCCGTAGAAACTTTTGAACCAATTAGCTATCTACAAAACATGATAAGAGTTTTACTGGCATCACTACACAAAAACATAGAAAGACAAGCATAAAACCAGCTAAAATTCTGACCTCCGCATGGAATTCACATACATATCCTTCTCAAAAGTATGTTTTCAAAAATTAGCAAAATATCTACAGAGATGTTGCCACATAATCAACACAGACCACGATTATATATACTTGTGGACCAAAAACAAAAAAGATGACTGGAGCATGATGGCCCAAACTTCGCACAAGTTCTTTATATAGTACACCAAAGCAAAGAAACCAATAACATATATATAAACTACGTAAGGTTGCTGCATTTTTTGGAGTTGTTCAAATTCGGCAATTGCAAGGAATATCATCAATCACTCACCCTATAAAAGAGACCGATGCAATATGTCCAAGGTATGTTCTCTACCCATTGTCAATACATGCACATTCAGACTCTCCTATATCAGTGATTTAACTTAATCGTCGGTCCAAGGCCAAAATTATCTCCCTAGCCTTCGAACATGCATGCAAGAACCTAAGGAGGAACATTGAAAGTTACTGTTTATTTCTTGACACCGTCAGCTATAATGTAAAAGACTATACATTATAGTTATTAAAGGCAAAAAGCACACCGAGGCGCAAAGGGCAGCTGGAGCCTAAGCGCGAGGCGCGAGGCGAGACGCGGGCTTTATTGAAGTGAGGCGCACCTTGATGATGTACAAATTTATCACTTTATATACACATATATCACCGTATATATACATAAATCACTGTATATACACATAAATCACTGCTAATATACTGTATATACGCATATATATCACTGTATATATACATATATCATTACAGACGCGCGCATATATCAGTGTGTACACACACACACACAGAGACACACAGACACATATATGTATCACAGTATATACGGTGTATATACAATATAAGATGACTGTTATGAGAGTACATCTATATACAATATATATAGATTATAGACAGTGCATATGTAGCATATATATACACATACTCGAATATATCTACATATAATAAATGTGAAGGAGGAGAAAGAACAATACCATTCGATCAGAGAGAGAGAAATTGTGGATCGATGCCGATATACAGTAAGGACCCAAAAAAAATCAGGTTTTTCACTAAACTGAATGAGGCGCGCTTTTCTTGCACCTCGCGCCTTGTGCGCCTAAGCCCAAAAGGCTCGCGCCTTGTTCAAGGCTCCCCGCCTCGCACAATGCAAGGCTCCACAGGTGCGCCTCGTAGCACCTCGCGCCTAGACGCGCCTTTCACAACTATGGCTTGGTTGGTAAGATGAATTATCTCACCATTTACCCATGCTACGTCATTTGTTGTTAGTATGATGAGTCCGTTCATGTGCGATTGAATGCGTGTGGTCTTTTCTCAAGGACTTAAAGACTTAAAGTTTGGTGTGCAGTTGCCTATACATATGTATCGTAATAATCAGGTAGCAGTTCACATTGCTTCGAACCCAGTTTTTCAAGAGAGAACCAAGCATATTGAGTTGGATGTCATATTATTCAGGAAAACGTAGAGAATGGTGTGTTGGCTACCCGTTGTTTCTACTGGAGCTTCTGATATCTTCACCAAACCGCTGTTCAAACCCGAGTTATGCTGTAACAAACTAGACTTTGTGATATTTATTCTCCACATTGAGGGGGAGAGTTAGATATATGTATATAGTTAATATGTGTTAGTATTAGAGTGTGAGGGTATCTTAGTCATTATGTCTTTGCACTCACTCTCTCCTCGTATTTTAAACGATATGTGTATCAGGGTTAGTGAATCAACCCTACACCTTTTTCCCTTCTGTTAACAACCATCACCAATGTCTTCCGTGTAAACCACTGCCCAAAGTTTGTAATTGGAAAATAGATAGAAACAGACACCACAGTAGCAGATAAGAACTTCATGCAGGTAGAAGGTTCAAGGTGTATACGTATAACCAAAGGTCTTGTCACACGCATAAGGGCTTTTTAGAGCAGCAACACATATTCGAGCAACTTCTTCCCTTGATATTTTACTCTGTAATTCTCAGATATTAACAGTTTCTTGTGAGAATAAAATATTTAAAGCATGGGAAAAAGTCAAAACTTTTCATCAGCCTCTATTTAGGCCTGCATAAACCTATCGTCCAGAATCAGCAACCTATGGCCAATCAAAATGTAGAAAACCAGTAACAAAAATTCCATTAATTGTAATACCGTTATATTGTCTCCTTGTCAAAAATGAGATCAGCTCCTGCAGGCTCCTCAGTTAATGCACAAGGCCTAACAATATTGTATGGAATTTCACTTTCCCGTATCAAATCTTCACCCTGCAAAAAGAAGCAGATGAGTAAATGAATAACTTATGAACAAAAACACAGAATATCCCTTTCTAGCTCGATTACTATGAGGCAATAGTGACATGGTACAAACTAAAGGTTCTACGACAATGCGAGGGAAAAATGCAAATCTGTTGAAGCCGACTTGATCAAACATGTGGTCAATGAATGTGATTTAGTAGACATGCATTGGGCAAACTTACAACTTGGATACTTGCTGAGTGGAATTACCTTTCACTGTCTACAGAAGGAGTGAAGGACAAAAAAGAGATGCCAACACAGTGAAAGTACTTCCATATATGTATGTATCACTGTGGTCACAAGTATGGCAAACATGGTAGTGTGAGGCAAATTATTTTCGATTAAGCATTACGGAAATTCCCATACATAGTCAAAGAAGAGAATCCACATCCTTGTCCAGTGCAAGGCCGTGCCTGACATTTTGGGGGCCCAAAGCAAACTTTAATGTTTGGGCCCCTATGGTACGAGCAAAAACATATGAAAGTGAATCAATCAAGATAATCAAAATAACACATATTAAGTAGATAAAATTTCCACAAATTAGTCACCAGTACCACGAGAACTTACAAGCATCACTTAAATATCACTATTCTTGCATTTTTAACAGCAAAAGTAGCAATTAAGCTAGCATAATCAACCTTCTTTTCAATGGATAGCCGTTCTTGTGACATGATCCATCAAAGATAATTTTTGATCAACCATAACTTTGAAAATCTCCTTTCCTCAAAAGCAACTGTAACGGGAATGGTCAATATTATTCTAAATGCAATACATGCATTTGGAGAAAAAAAAACATCCACCGATCTCAAATACTTGAGCACTTCAATTGGTTTCCAATCATAGTTATTAAAGGCGCGCCTAGGCGCGAGGCGCACCCCTTGCGCCTGGTAGGGTCCGAGGCGAGGCGATTGAAAGAGGCGCGCGCTTTAGGAGCCTCGGCGCAAAAGGCGCGAGGCGCGCGCCTTTTCAAATTTAAATTTTTTAGGGTATAAATGTCTTCGACTCTCTCTCTCTGCCTCGCGCGGCTCTCTCTCTCTCTCTCCCGGACCTGCCTCTCTCTCTCCCGATCTGCGCCGTCTCTCTCTCCTCTGGTCTGGTGGCGGCAGGCTGTACTCTGGTCCGAATCTCTCTCTCTCTGTACATATCTCTCTGTACGTAATACGTATATATCAGTATATATATTAGTATATATATCAGTATATAATCAGTATATATAATGTATCAGTATGTACTATGTATAATACTAATCATATCAGTATATAATCAGTATATATAATGTATCAGTATATATAATATATCAGTATATATAATATATCAGTATATATAATGTATCAGTATATATAATATATCAGTATATAATCAGTATATATCTATTATAATCAGTATATCTAATGTATAATACTAATCATATCTAATGGATTCTATATATATATATCAGTATATACATATCTAATGGATTATATATATATATATATATATATATATCAGTATGTACATTGTAGTGATATCTATTATATACATTAGTATATATATATCAGTATTACTAATCAGATGTGTCAAAATTTGTATATACATTATATATTAGTATATATATATTAGTTTTTTTTTTCTTCACTAGGTGCGCCTCGCTTCAATAAAGCCCGCGCCTCGCCTTGCGCCTCGCGCCTAGGCTCCAGAAGCCCTTTGCGCCTCGGTGCGCCTTTCGCCTTTAATAACTATGTTTCCAATAAACATTTACTCTTAACTATTTTGTTTTGTTTAAATGTGACCCAACTCTCTATAATAGGTTTTGATGTGAGATTAATCTAAAAAATGGGCCTTTTTCTACATGGGCTTATTAAAAATAGACTATTTCTTATACCTAATCTAACACCTCATAAAATTTAAGGGCACGTACTTTTTAAAATATTTGGGGGTCCGAGGTGCAAGCCTTGCTTGCCTTGCCTCAGGGACAGCCCTAGTCCAATGCAACAGTTTATCAAAGGATTCCTTCTAAGAGGTCCAACAGAAACTTGAGCTATGAGGCCCTTAAATCAAAGAAGCCACATATGTACTGGCAACAATTGTAATCAGAGACAAAATATGTAAAAACAAATTTTACAATGCGGAAGATGACTTCCCACCGGACATCTCTTAGATATTTTTCCAGGGCTAAAAACATCATTCCCAAATGCTTTTCCCCCTTTCAAATTGATTTCACAACAAATAAATGCAGTTCACAACATTCATGTGTCATTAAATCCAAGTCAATCCACAGTTTTTTAAGGCAAGTTGATTGTTAGAAACTTTTCGTCATGGCTGTCATGGCATTTGAATATTATATC
This sequence comes from Arctostaphylos glauca, assembly GCA_019985065.2. Lineage (NCBI taxonomy): Eukaryota > Viridiplantae > Streptophyta > Magnoliopsida > Ericales > Ericaceae > Arctostaphylos > Arctostaphylos glauca. Next base: position 14,064,951 of record JAHSPW020000010.1, on the reverse strand, counting down.
CAATGATACATCTTTACAAGCATTGCTCATCAGTTCCATGAAGAGTTCAGACAAAATTTACACACAAGCATAGACAGGTATATTGGGATTGATACCACACTTCACAAGGGTGTCTACAGAAGGCTCCTCCATTATCAAATACAGCAGGAAGTAGTTTTTACCCTGGATTATGATAGCATCACAAGTTAACAGTAGCACCTACTTACCACAACCTGCATCTAAAGGATGTCTTCCTAGTAGCAGACCAAGGCAGATAACTTCTCATGTATTCTTATTTCGATTGTCCACAGCTCCCAAGAAAAAATAAAGAATTGTAACAACCTACACTTACGAGCGTATTGTGTCAATTAGCATATCAACTGCAACTACAGTTTTACACACCACAAATTTGGACTACCAAGATTAGGTAAAACTTCAATATCTAAACAACGTAAATTTGTGAAACGAGCACAAAGATAGCACGAAACCTTCAACTTGAAAGTGAGAATAAATCCCAGTTTCTTGTTCAAGCGGACGGCAGGAGGCTGTTTACTTAAATCGAGTCCAGGTCTCTCCGTACGAGTCACTCCGGCAGAGCCCACGTGAACAAACCTACAACAAGCATCCACAAAAATTAGCAGAAGGCATTACATGTGGCGAAAATAATTATATTGCAAAAAAAGTGAAGAAAGCGAAGCGTGGAACCTTGGAGTGATAGGATCTTTAATATATGACCGAATGCTCGATACTGGAAGCTGAAATGCACCTTCCACGAAGGTTGGATTTAGCGTCCCATCATATTCAAACTTACTAAACATGAGCTGGAAAGATTTTGCATCCACCATAACGTACGGACAAGGCACGGACTTATGAAAGAAAAAGTATACGTAGTTGTAGAAGCATGCCTGTAATGATATAACATTGCTTGGGTCAAAGGGTGGAGCATCTGATACAGTTCGGGCTCGAAATATGGGTCTCAAAGAAGAAAATGGCAAGCGCACCTGGAGGAAGCAAATTTAGAAGCTAGATTATTAGATATAACTCAACAACTATGTCAACAATGCAACTTACCGACTCCCACTGGCCTTCTACTGCGTCAAAGCCCAATGTACATCCTACAGTATCCCATTCACGGCTCGTGCGAACAATAAGTTTATAAAGCCGTCCATCACCTTTAAGGCGTAGCTCCAAACCATCACATGCAGAAAGATCTTCAGGTACTGTGAAATTCTGAAAAAAAATAACACGTAAGTTTCTTTGCTCATACCAAAACCTATCTTCTAGCAAGTAATACAAAAACAAAACAGAAGGATATCTGTCATTGTACACCAAAAAGATTAGAAATGGGAAACACTTATCATCCTATGTCGGAAGCACTGTATATATACGGTTCATTTTACCCAAGGGGTGACCCATCACGTTGTTTTCCATTTTTAGTTCTTTCATACATACTGTTCCAACCTATCATATGATATCTAAGTACAGGTTGCAAGAGCTATACATGTTGCCTTCTAGAGAGACAACTAGCTATGACTTAGCTGCCTGCATAAACAAACTTATTTGAGAATTGTACTTCTTCAATTTTAAAGGGATGAAACCGAAAGTTTATCCTCCATCTTCAGTGTGGGATCCTTGTCTCCAAGGTCCAATCTGACGACATAATCAGTAACCTTGTGATCCCTTACAGAGAATTCCAAAGCCATGACTTCTCAAGGAAAATCCCACATCGGAGTTATTACTAAAATTTACGATATGTCTCTCCAAGCCATATACGAAATAACAAATAATTGACCTAGCTTTTTTCTTAATGTTACAATTGAAAACCATCTGCAATGGTATTGCTCGGCAGTGGGCAACTAGTTCAACTGACTACAACTTTATCCCAATGAACAGAGTTAGACGAATAATTTTATTTAACCATTCGGCTCTACTGGGACCACAATGTTATCTTTCTAGCTTGACTATGTCACCTTCTACAACATATGCATCTTGAACATTTTCTGGTCAGTTAATATAGGAGCATCATTTGCTTCGTCTTTCCTATGCCACACATCTTTAAACTGTACAACTAATATTTAGAGTTGTTGGTTTGTCCAACATCAATGAATTATCACCTCCAAATCTAGTATATGAGTATTGACAGCCTCTCTACTCGTAGCCAATTGATTTTGAATTGAATGCTTTTGACATGGTATCAAAGCTAGAATTTCGTAGACTTTTGAACAAGACTCTTTCGGTTGATTGCCCTGTTGTTTGTCTTGAGTGCAGTTTTTTTGTTACAATACGTGTGTTATGAATCCGTTGTTAACCCCGTGCAAGAGAGTATTAGAGTTCATCCTAAATTGATGAATTATTACCTTCAAAGCTAGTATATGAGTCTTGACAGTCCCTCCACTTATACCAATTGGTTTTGAGTTGGATCACTTAATAGGGGTAGATCCAAAAAATTCCAGCTTTGATCAAATAAGCAGATATAACATGAAAAAAAAAAATAAACGAGAGAGGATGAAGGACACCACCACTACTGAATCACCAGTAAAACCACCATTGTTTGTAGTGGAAACAACACCTGGACGTGGCACAAAAGAGCAATAAATCAATATATTGAAGTCTAAATAACATATTCTACTGGAGATGTATACGCTACTAATAGAATACAACAAAAATGGTACATGAATGTGTAAGGCCTTGACAAGAAAGAACCTTTAAAAAGCCCAGTTGGTCCACCATTTTCACCACCAGATGGATCAACTTGAAATGAGCTTTCACTAACTCCTCCCATCACAACGTCATCCAAAGCACCCCAAGCAAGTTCTTTAGATGAATTTCCTGAAAGGAAAATTGCAATATAAGTGTACCTTTATAGGAGGAAGAACCTTAATCAAACAAACTTGTGCATTTTGAATGACAAAAAAAGGATGATAATAAGTTTTAACTCAAAGAAACAGAAACGAAGCGAAGGAGAGTGGATTGTGCCATGAAGTTATGCATATCGAGAAGTTTGAATTGCTACAATGTGGCTTATAAGCATGTTTAAACTATCAGGGGCCACAAGTTTACTAGTATTCACTAGTCACCAATTATTGAGATATGCCAAACCTTATCAGCCAATAAACAGTTCCAGGCTTCCAGTAACTGGGCTTAGTTTCGAGAGTTCCCAGAAGGGTAGGAGTTAAATAATGTCATGCACTTTTATAACTCTTAGCATATGCCTTTTCATGAAATTCTGTATGTCTTGCTAGCCTGACAATGTAAATATAACAGATACCAATACAATTATGTCGACACTAGGTAGAGATTTTCCCTTAGGAGTGTACCTTCATATCCATAGATCAGTTTCCCACATCGAAGTGCAACGCTCCCCTTTACAGCATTAATCAAATTTTTCATTCCAATATACTCCACCATTTCAGGTGAATCACCTTTTATCTGCTTTTACCAATACAAAGAGCAAGGTGGTATAGTTAATCATGAACCATGCTTTTAACCAACAGAAGACAACATCAGCTTCCAAAAATAAATCCTCAATAGGTAGACAAGTAAGAAAGAGACATTTGAAAGGCTATGGGTTCACCACCTCTGGTTCAAAGAACTTGATTCCCTGCACAAAGACCATATTTCAAAGTCAGGTTCAGGTACTAAAAAGAAACCACCACTGGAAAAGAATAGATCTAGAAATAATACAACATGATGGATAAATGACCTTAATCCAACTTAAACTCAATTACTGTGTTATCAGTTTGAGGAATCTCACTTGGCTGTATTTTGCCCTGTCAGGAGTATCCCCTTCCTTAGGGCCAACAATGACTGAAACAGCATTAATAACCTTTTTCACTCCCTTGAAGTACTCAGGAGCGAGAGTGTTCTCCTTGGTAATATCTCCTACAACCTGAAAAATTGTGAGATTACCAACCCACAGTTTACACAAATAGTTAACATAGTGTCACCAAAGACCCTGAATTTATGAAATAAAGCAGTAATGTGAACATCCTTACTAATAAAACAGCTTATTGAACCCAGCCCACAAGAATACCACTCACATGGATCTTTACGAATTTTATCAAATAGTATTAGTGACAACATACATGGAAAATGGAAGTAGACTAATCATCAAATGTCTCAGAATAAATTTTCTGATCCAGATTCAAAATGTCTTGTTGATGTCTATATACTCCTGCCGCTAAATGTTTAACTATGTCTTCCACAATTTCTTGGAGAATAGTCGTATGCCCAACTATATGCACCATCTCCTCACCCTGGATTGATCCCCGGTTTACAACAAATGCTTTCACAGTTGAACAATATTCTAATATCAGTAAGAGCAAACTAAATTATGCCAAGGAGCCTTTCGCTACAGCAGACCCATTCGGCAAAGGCTCTTCCCAGATAAGTCTCTGCTAAATAGTTGTCATCGTGCAATCCACTGCCTTATTTTGACCGCAAAATCTTAAATTTTGCAGGCAAAGATACCAAGGAGACAGTGTTCAATCACTAGTCCAGGGGTTGTATGACCAGTAGTTTATTTTCAACACAATGACAAAATTGCAATGTGCTCCAATAATAGGATAACCAAAAGGCCTTGAATAGCAGAGCTTCTATAGGAAGCCATCCTTTGAGGACCCCAAACGATCCAAAACTCACAACCCCTTACACATCCTGTCATTGGTGCAGGTGTTTTGTACAAAATCAAGTACTATAGCCACCTACAATCTGTGTTTCAGAATCACATAAGGAGGTTCAACCAAAACATAAGTGTATTTTATCTCTCTTTACAATGAAAAACATAGATAATAGAACAGGAAATAATAAAACAGATTGATAATGAATGGGAGCAAAGGTCATTGCATAGCAAAGCCTTGATAAGTAGGAAATACGTACTAGGGTGGTGGGACAAGACTGGTAAAAGTATGAAAAAGTGTTAAAAAGCAAAAAAAAAAAAAAGGAACGCCAAAACATTTGGCTGGATGTTTTTAGCAGTAAGAATTACATGCAAATATTTGGATAATAGCCGATTAAGTTTCTATTATGCAATGAATAGAACACGTTTCACTATCAACACATAACACCAGTTAATGACCCACTTCGTTGGTTGACCCGCTACATCAATCTCACAATATAACGTAATTAATCTGTGGGATTGCTGCTTTACACATAACATATGGGTCTATAACACTAATGCAAGCTTCTGGCTGAAGTTCCATCTTACTTCCTTTGTTATTTTTTGACATTTCCTCTGTTATTGTAGGATACGGGTTCTTACTTCTCGGTCTCATGAATATTCTGGTGAATGCATTAGCACTTGTGCTCCTGACCTTGTGACTTTGTCATACTTCCATTTCATCCAATCCCGAGTCTCCTGACCCGTTCGTCCAAGTGACAAGTCCTCTAAAGCATCTCCAATACCCAAGAAGATAACTGACACTTGTAAAACGGTCAACACTAATGCAAGCTTCTGGCTGAAGTTCCATCTTACTTCCTTTGTTATATCTTGACATTTCCTCTGTCATTGTAGGATACGGGTTCTTACTTCTTGGTCTCATGAATATTCTAGTGAATGCATTAGCACTTATGCTTCTGACCTTGTGACTTTGTCATACTTCCATTTCATCCAATCCTGAGTCTCCCGACCCTTTTTGCCCAGGTGACATATCCTCTAAAGCATCTCCAATACCCGAGAAGATAACTGACACTTGTAAAACGGTTAACACTAAAGACATAGTTAACCACTTTTGCCATCTTCCATAATATTTGCCACTACTTATATCTAAATACATATCATCTGACTGTATGACCTGACGTTTACAGTTTTTGGATTCGGTGACTGAAAAAAATGACAGATTAAGTAAATAAGAAACTTTGGCCAATGGAATAATCATAGTAAAATTATCATAAATTCATCAACTGGAGAATCGGTTAGCTCACCAAGTCAACATCTGGACCGAGCATGCTTCTGGCCTTGTCTTTATTTCTGACCTGTCAGATACCAGAAATAAGAGCAAACGTATTCATACAAGGAAACATATCTCACCAGCTACAAAGTTCAGTAATTTAAGACAAAATATAGCATCCCTTCATTTTATGTCTTAACAATCAAACAATAAATCCAGCGTCCTAAAAGCTCAGTAAGCTGTTAGGAACTTTACCAGCACTCAGACTGGCAACCCTTTATTGCGTAAGATGTTGACTACTCTTCTCCCAACACCACCAGTGGCTCCAGCAACTAGCACAATCCCAGAAGACTCCATAGCCTTTACTGGTTCACTGGGTGATGAATTGGAAAGTTTTTCTGCAAGAAATTCAATTAACTTCAAAAAGGAAAAGAATCTGGTTAGATTGGCATGGGGAGTTTGAATGCTCAGTACAGTGGAATACTGAAGAGAAGCAAATACCAACCTTAGCAGGAGATGGAGGCCCATTAAAAAAGTACAATGTTCTCAAAAATCTACCAAGATCCCACCCTTGGTTTCCAGCTTGTGCTGAAATAGTCCGCTTAGATGTTCTCAAAGGATAAAAAGAAGAGCATTGCTGGTAAGCAAGGTGCTGCAATCTGTCATTATGTTGAAGAAATGGTTTAGAAAGTGGGGAAGACAGCTGCCAGGTAAAATTTTTCCTAGACAATCTTCTACCAACAGAAGATGCATCCCCCTGCAGCATCAGTTGACTTAGTTACAAATAGAAGACCATAATCTCAGATACGTGTCAAAATTAAGGGATAACTAAGCCATCCATATGCCCATAACAACACAAGTTCATCACAACTGCTTCAAGATTATAAATGGATGAGCAGCATTGTCATTGATTTCGACAGGTAACTGTGGCATGGATTACAGATACTCATCTGATTTGTTACTTTGACAAAGACATCCCTAGTGTTCTCATTTCTAATTCAACAAACCAACGGTGAACAAGTGGATACTTCTTACTTGTCTTTCTTTCACTCCCTATTAATGATGCAGGAGGAGGACAAGATGAATTAAAACCTCCAGCCACTTAGCACCTACATAAGTCCTTGGGTTGCTCAACAGTGCCATCTGGATTATACTTGATAGTAAAGACCCATCGACAACCAACAGTAGACTTTCCTGACGGAAGAGGAACCAACTCCCAAGTGCCATTGTCATGGAGAGCAGTCATCTCAATCTCCATTGCTGTCCGCCACTCAGACAAAGAAAGGGCCTCCTGTACAGTGTTAGGAACATATATAGAAGAAACTGACGAAGTAAAGGCACGAAGGGAAGGAGACAGGTGATCATACGACACATAGTGAGAAATGGGATGAGAAGTGCAAATGCGAGTACCTTTACGTAGAGCAATAGGAAGATCAAGGTCGTCAGGATCCCGCAACGGAGGAGAAGACGGAGCGGTGGTTGAAGGTGGGGCTATTTGCTGAGATGACATTGGTGGCTCAGGCAGAGATGGCAATATTGGAGGTTTAGGACGACGAACATATACCTGTAAAGGTTTTGGTGGAGGAGGTGTTGGTGGAGGACCAGTACCTGACGGGACAGCTATAGGAAACACTGACTCAAATGCAAGCCGATCATTGACAGTAACAGACTGAATAAAACGGGAGTGACTCATTAAATGTGACATCAGCACACACAAAATGACGACGTAAAGATGGAGAATAACACTTATACCCTTTCTGAGTCCGAGAATAACCAAGAAAAATGCACCTAATGGAGCGAGGGTCAAGTTTGCTCCGGTCAGGATCCAGAGCATGAACATAACACGTGCACCCAAAAATGCGAAGGGGTAATGAGTGAAGGGGACGACCAGGAAACAAGACCTTATGGGGTATATGACCTTTAAGAACAGTAGAGGGCATACGATTAATCAAATAGCAGGCGGTAAGAACCGCGTCACTCCAATAAGACTTAGGAACTTGCATTTGAAATAACATTGCACGCATAACTTCTGATAAATGTCGAATCTTGCGTTCGGCAACTCCATTTTGTTGTGGAGTGCGAGCACAAGAGTACTGGTGGATAATACCGTGATCATCAAAAAACTGAGAAAGAGCATTTTTAAAATATTCACGGGCATTATCAGACCGAAATATGCGAATGCAAGTATCAAACTGGGTTTTAATTTCCATATAAAACGACTTAAAAATAGAAGATAAGTCGGACCTCTTTTGCATAAGATAAAGGTATGTGACACGAGAGAAATCATCGACAAAAATAACATAATATTGAAAGTCAAACAAGTTAGGAACCTGCATTGGACTCCAAATATCAGAATGAACTAGCTCAAAAGGGCGTGACACACGACTCTCAATCCTAGGATAAAAAGACACTCTATGATGTTTGCTAAACTCACATACTTCACATGGCAAAGCATCAACATGGCTACATGAAGGTACTAGCCTTTTAAGGTTCTGAAGAGAGGGATGACCAAGACGACAATGATGTTGATATGGTGACACTGATGACTAAAGAGCAACAGAGTTAGGGTTAACATCATCGGTAAAATAATACAGGCCACCACGTTCAACACCGCCACCAATCTTCCTCCCTGTCTTGAGATCCTGAAACACACAACCATTAGGAAAGAATGTGACCGAACAATTCAAAGATTTGGTAAGTTTACTAACAGACATTAGATTTAATGGAAAACGAGGAACTTGGAGTACGGAGTCCAAAGTGAGAGAGGGAGTAACATGAACAGAACCCAAACCAGTAACATTGGTGGTAGAACCATCAGCTAAGGTAACACGAGATGGCTTACCGAGAGACTGACGATCCAAAAGAACATTAGAAGTACCAGTCATGTGATCGGATGCACCAGAATCAATAACCCAATGATTAGAAGAACGAGAAGACGCAATGCAAGCAACGGAAGAACCTGTCTGAGATAGCGTAGCAATGGAGGAACCTGTCTGAAGTGACACGAGGCATTGGTACTCCTTTGCTGAGATAGTCACCCTACTGTCGACAGAAGAATAAGTAACCTGCCCAGTATCCACTGAATGACTTGTACCCCCACAATGAGTACAAAATCGGGTGCCATGACCACGACGAAAACCAGAACCACCTCCCTCTGACATGCGACCATAACTAGAACCTCCAGAACGAGAGCCACGACCACCAAAACTACAACTACCAACAACACCAGAAACAACTGAAGCAAACTCCATAACCAAACCCAAATAGCAACACCAAATTCACCAATGAACCACGACCAATCAACTAATCAACCACCACTCAAAAGTCACTACACTGTCAAACTCCAACTATGAACAACAACTAGTCAACTATACGAGATTGTTCAAGGCTAGAACACTAGGAGCAGTACCAAGTTCCATTGCAAAGACCCTCAATTCACCACGAACACCACTGACAGACTAATCAACCCAACAGATCAATAATCAACCCAATGGATCTGCGTTGTCAACCACCAAGTCAACAATCAATAATGAACCAACAAATAACCAACCAGATATCTTACTAACAAGGCAGTCAGCAGCAATAATGAAAGGACAATTGAATTATTTTCCAATCACTTCTCCCTTCAACAATTCACGAACATGGGTAATGATCAGAAAGCTAGCAGAACTCAGAATGTATAAAAACAAAGTCTCATACGGACAGAACTCAGAACACCAATTGGATGGGTATTGACAACGCAGAACTCAGAACTCAGAACCATGCGGACAGAACTCAGAACACCAATACCCAGAGTTATGTTTGGGTTGGAGGTGAGGGTAACTCCCATGCGGACAGAACTCAGAACGTTCTAAAAACAAAGTCTCACAACTATAATTTCCAAATCAAAATTCTGAGTCTTTTAACAGATCATCCCAAAATCCATAAAAATATTGAAATACTCAAAACACAATATTTTTTTTTTTTACCAAACAGATATCATCAGTCGACGCTCTGCATGATATCCTCGGCGGTGAACTTGGTACCCCTGCGAGGAGGGTTGGCGGCTACAGAGGCGGTACTAGCCAACAGAGGGTCTGTTCCACCAAAGAACAGCGGAAAACGAACAGCAGAAGAAGAACAGCGGTTAGAGAATACGGCAACAGCAGAAGAAGAGAACAGCGGTCAGAGAATAGCAAAGGGGCTGTGGTGTGGTCGGCCAGGTGGAAAACGAACAGCAAAAGGGGGGCGGCCCGATGGTAGCAAGGGGGCGACCTGATGGTGGCGGCAGGAGTAGCTGCTGCGGCAGCTGGAGGGGTTAGGGTTAGGGTTTGATTTTGGGTTAGGTTTATGGTTTAGACGTAGGATTAGGGTTTGGTTTAGGGTTTAGACTTAGGGTTAGGGTTTAATTTCTAAAGTCAGGGTTTATCTAGGGTGGATCAAGGTTACGCTCTGATACCATGTTATTAGAGATAAGAGAAAGTGTATAGGGTGTTAACAAACCCCAAACACACAAGACCTTTATTTATATTATGAAATGACTAGAAACATCACTTAGCTAGCCAATGTGGGACAAGTACTAAATAAGCTATTCTAACAGGTTGTCCCAAACAGAAGGCAACAAGACAAAGGCAAAGTTGACAATGAAGTTAGGCAAGCAGAGAAAACATAATTGCCTTAGCCAATCAAGGACATGGCTAACCAATTGGATACTCTAGTAGGCCACCCTTGTATACTCCCAAAAAGTGACAGATTCATGTGGAGTTCAGAGGGGTCACATGACCCTCTGCCTTTGGTACCCTTACACTTGTACCCCTATATATACTATCTTTCATTCGTTCAAACCCAACCCCCCCCCCCCCCCCCCCGACTCTGTCTCTCTGTCTCTCTGTAAAGCTTTGTTTGGAATGCGTAAAAATTCAGTTTTTATTTTCATCTTTAGGAATTATTTTACCTCTTGTTCAAGTTTTAGTTCTTTCAGATGTCTTGGGCCCTTGGAGAGATAAAATCAAAATAAGCTAAGAGTTAGATTATACAATTTTTCTTAGTTGATGAACCACGACACATGGTTATGTTTAGAGTTGGTACCCCCTCTACACCAAATTCTTCGATACGACACTGCTACGATCTGGCAAGGGGTCCATCCTTACAAAAGGCGAGCTTTGATTAATTCTTCCCCCTTACAGGACTGTTTGTTGAATCTGTAACTTCCTACAAAATGTTGAGATTTCTCGTCTTAAGGTTGAGTATACATATGTCAAAACAAATTCATATATTTTAGCTTTTACTAATATCTAGAGACTTTTTATCTACGTATTAGTCATGGTCAAGCATTGATCTTACTCAAAAACTTACATGACAAAGAAGAATCCATATTATTTAGAGAAATCCTCCTTTTCTTGCTCAAGTCTCTTGTCAACTGGATAAAACAAAAAATTTATGTTTATTGAGAAAGCAAAGAATAGAATTCTCGTACCAAAATTTCACAAACATGATTAAATTAAACCCCTGGCCACCCAAAAAAGGAAACAATAAATTAAGGAGGGGGAAGAAAAGAGAGACAAAAAAGGGTTACTTGTTGCATAAAAGGGCTTGGGACTGGATAATTATCTTCTCCTCATCCCTCTTGATCAGGGCCTAAGGTATTTAGTCCTTATAAGTCTGCAACTCTTACTACATCTATGCCTCCCTGAATCAATTAAAAAAAAACCCACAAAAGTAGGAACATCAACTCTTTTTACGTGTGTCTTCAACTTACGGGAATCGAGCATCTTTTTTCGGTCATAGAATGCTTCAATTGCAAGCTCTGATATGAAATTTGACTCTTTCTACATTTGTCTTCAATGTTTCAGTTCACTGCCTATGTATACGCTAAAGGTGAAAGTACCGTAAAGGAAGAACGTCATCGAATTGTGTAACTTTAACTAATCAACTTATGTAGCACAGGGCACAAAAGCAAACAAAACAAATGAAGAACACATTAAAAGAAAGTCATCATATTTGTTAGTTTACAGTTCGTAATTGCCAATCACCTTGAAAGTAAAAACAAACAACTCTTAGTTAGAAAGAAAGAGCAAAAAATACAGGGTCAAAGAGGAGTTACCTTGAGAGTGATCCAAAAAAAGCACGTCAGGCCCCGCGGTGGGAGATATGGACAGAGTTGCTTATGTCGCCATCTTGTTTCAAACAGGTGGTATCTGTTAATGAATATGTAGGATTTAGAAGAAATCAATAACTGAACAAACAAAATTGTACCTCAAACTTCTGATAAATCCAGAATCAAATATCACAGAGCTGGTATGAAGCCTAGAGAGAGGAGGAATGATGCTTCGTTTATCATGGGCAAAAGAAGTTCCACTTATGCAACCAGCCTTACCAACACAGGAAGCCTCAACAAAGAGTCAAAGATTAGGGATTGGACTTTATTCGGTCAATTATTTTACTATTCTGCCGTGACAACTTGCAAGTTGGTAAAAGACTCAATGTAATTACAGCATGTTAAGCATGACAAAAAATGAAAGAATGAAACACGATATTTATACTACGAAATGTTTTTGAGTTAACCTAAGATCGAAAAATGAAAGAAGAAAAAATTAACCAACTCCAAATTAACACCTTTCCAAATCTAACACCCAAAATTAATACCCAAATTAACAAATATTCCTTCCCAACTTAAATTTCTTTCCTAAGCCTATTCTCAAATGTTCCAGGCAAACCATCGCACCAATACCAATTGAAATTTTCCCTGAACTGCAGCAAATTAGGAGAAATCTATCATACCTGTGTCGGTGCATTTCTTTTATGCATTTTCTAACAAATCATTTGGCTTCTCTTGCACCAAGATGTAGTTTCCTTCAAGCACTAGAAACCATTTTATACAGAGCCTTCGCCTTTTAATGTAGTCCAGCATATGGGTGGACCCCTAAAAAAATATCGAACATTTGCTTGACTAACCACAAAAAGACAACCCCTTCATGATTTTTGTCACCGAAATTAGCTCGAAGCATAAAACCCAACAGCACATAACAAATTTTTGTCAAAGCAATCAGTCACCAATCCATAGCTCGACCATCACCCCAATCAGTCGCGAATGGGTTCGCCCTAAAAGGAGGGTTTTGAGGGTTTAAAGTGCATAGTTAGGTGAAAATGGGTAACTGACTTTGAGGGTTTCGTTTCCAATTTGATTTTGGTGGGCTGACACGTTAAAATGCAAAAGCACAAAAGATGATTTATGAACTAAAGACGATTGATAAAGGAAGCAATATAAATTGAGAGATCCAATGACAATTAAATTCAAACGTACGTCGTTAATTGAAGCTGCTCTTCCTCAGTTGTCAGAAACAACAAAGAACAAAATCATAAAAATGTCAAATATATTCAAACGCGCACACACATACACATCCATAGGCATATGTACTGAGATAGAGAGAGGAATGGAAGGACCTTTTCACTGAGGCCATCAGGTCCAATATCCGGAAGCAACAACGAATTAATGTTGGTGTTGCTACCCATTTTCTGGATTGAACAAAGATGACTCCTTCCCCATCATCCGAAACCACTCTCTTTTTCTCTCCCTCTCACCTCCTGATGACTTCGCCAAAACAACCGCCTGCTCGACTAACCAGAACACACAAAACACTTAGGCAAGCCTGTTTCGGTATGTAAATTCATAAACTGGATAAATGCTCATAGTATTTACCTTTTCTTCTTGTCTCCTGAGCCTAGCATGTAACTTCACTCTCCAGTCCAGTTGACCAAGTCGGTAAAAAATACAAATGGGTCCAAAGACTCCAAATAAAAAAATGCCCAGAAAAAAAAAACGTGTATGTACCCCTGTGATGTTCTTTTCTGAGACCTTACCGAGTAGAGAGAGAGAGAGAGAAAGAGAGAGAGAGAGAGAGAAGCGAAGGGTGTGTCATGAACTGATTGACCTAAACTTGAACCGACCCGCCTCAAATCCGGATCAAGAGAGAGAGAGAGAGAGACGTTGAGAGTCCAGATATTCAACTATAGCCATCAAATCAGAGAGAGAGAGAGAGATCGCTTGGCAATGCGCAACACGGCACCAACGGCCCTCTACGAAGTCATTGAAGTTATTATTCCCCAAACCGCGGCGATTCTCCTCGTCGTGGTCCAGCCCCAAAGGCAATGGACGACATCGGGATCTGAGAGCGCTGTGGCAAACGGAGAGAAAGAGAGACTGAGGAGAAGTCTAGTTTGAGAATGACAAAGTAATAGAGAAGTGGGTTGATTTCAAATTTCAAATTTGTCTTCTGAGTCATTCTAACCCTTTTTCTTTGGAAACTAACAACAGGCGAATATTTTTTTGGGTAAATATTGTACATCGGATGAAAATGATCCTGACCATTGTTGTAAAAATATATTTTCATCTCAACCGTTGGATTAAATTAATCATGGTTGTTGGATTAAAAATGTGTAGGGTCCACACCGTTGTGAAATGTATTATAGATATATATGTAGATATGTGTACACATATATAAATACATGTATTTATATATATGTACAATATGTATGTGTATATAGATATCTATATATCCGTTGTCTATTTATCCCTCTCTATGTATATATATGTATATATACATGTATATAAACAGATTAGGGCAAAAAGCCAATTTCTTCGGTTTTCTCCAAATCAACAAGTGCACATGAAATGGTGGCTTCAATCTATGTATAACCCGTGCCTATGGCACTCGCAATAAAATTTGATAATAATTCACAGACATTTCGCGTTAAAACCTGGTATTGGGTACAAACAATATCAACATTGGAAAGATGGTCTATCTGTATGCGACCGGTTAAATCATAACTTTGAAAAACATAACCAAGTACTTTCCTCACAACAAAATTAACATTAAGGTTAAAAACCACGATCATAACTTGGGAAAACAGAACCAAGTACTTTGCAAGGATGATAATGTTTTATGTTTTCTACAACTTTAATCAAATGAATAGCAAAAATGAATTAAGAAAACTAAATTTTTTTAGAGAAAAGGCATTTGAAATGAATGAAGAAACACATGTACCAAAATTTTAATTTGCTCTAGCATGACCAAAATACCTATGCGTACGTAGTGCCAATGAATAACCAGATATTATGCTACAACATACTAACGTCAACCGTTTAAACAGTAAACAAATGCTAGTAGTGCCAATGAATAACCATGAACCAAAATATCGGTTACCTAAATTGCATAGCCATGTAAGGGATTTAACCAGAATTCTTAGTTAGACATAACATAAAAAATTTAAATTTTGACAGCATTCTTAAACAACTTATAGAATTGACAACCTTAGAAGAGTGCATCATTACTAAATAACAACAAAAAACCAAGAGAGTAATGTTCCTAAATTCTCTCCTTAGTGTTTCTTTTGATTTCCAATGCCATGAAAATTTATGTTTGTTGCTCCCGTTGCAAGCAAGATTCAATTAAACACAAAAGTGGTAGTAGGAGATGGCAGTGATATGATGAAAAAAGGCGGTTCAAAAAAGATTCAAAATTTTAAAACGGTAATTACATGAAAAAACAAACAAACAAACCACAGGGTGTGCCCACATTGTGTGTTTTGTACTTTTGTTCGTAGTGCCCATACCATAGAAACCGAACAAGACATAAGAGCAAAAAAACAGGCTACTGATCCATATTCCAGGCTACGCCACTAATCACAACTCTACTTCATTGTCAAATTTGCACCAGAAAAACCCAAAACTAAATAAAGGGGGGAAAAGGGAAAGAAGAAAAAGGAAAAGGCCAAGAAGGTGCCCACTTACAGAGGATATGCAAGACTAACAACCAGCCTGAAAATCAAACACAATGAATCAAGTTAAATAAGAGGATCTCAAGGGACGGGCTCGACAATTGAGATAAGTGCTTTAATTGGTTATTTTTTGTAGCCATTGCTCGGTGAATGAAGCCAATTTAGTGGGGTACTTATCTATACAATTTTCAATTAAAAAATAGTAAAAAATACTCAAAAAATATACAGAAAACCCCACTAAAACGGACAAACAAAGAAGTGTTCTTATTGTGGTGAAAAAGAAGGAATAATCTGGTCAAAGAAGAAGGAATAACCTAGCATATTGGAGTGACCAGTAGAAGTACTGGCAGATCTTCTTGAAAATAATGGTGATGCTTATCTCTAGGGACGTCACTTTCCACACTCCGTTTTGGCGAAACTCCCAATAACATTGAATCTAAATTCGCCGATAGGGAAATAGGTGGAAAGATAAACCTGGAGAGGTAAGCATGTTTCTGATGGAAATTGGCTTAGCCCACTAAAAGTAACTGGATCTTCAAAATTGGTGCGAAATAGGTGGAGAAATAAATCTGGAGAGCTAAGCATGTTTCTGATGGAAATTCGTCCACCACACTAAAATTAACTGGATCTTAAAAGTTGGTCCAGGTATATCTTTTCCCATACATGGGTAACTCATGCATTTTCATAAAGGTTAATAAATTCTCAAAAGTCCGACATACCTCTTGAAGTGCTTTGGCATCCAGTCCTCTCACAAGCAGCCTTGATTTCATTTAGATCACCCCCTATGCACCATGGTACTCAGTGGATTTCTTTTAGAGCCGCTAACTCCTACAGTTCTCGGCGTTTAGAAGAGTCATTATGAGCTTTCCATGCCTCAGAGCAAAAGTATGTAAAAAACAATTTGTCATTGCATTGCATTTCTATGTAATCCCACAATACATAGAGTGTCAAATTTAAAAAGCATTCACGGCTATGCAAATCTTAACAGCGGGTTGTTCATAGTAGGTAAGTCAGGTGTTCGAATTTTTCCAACAGAGCTTTAAAAAGAGTGTCGAATTTCAATTTTTTTTTTACCTGCCTATGTAACTAACACTGTGTTAGAAGTTAATTTGTAATTGTTCTAGAAGGAA